>MU857026.1:0-59003 GCA_033296705.1 Chaetomidium leptoderma | reverse complement strand
AGAGGCTTGACCCACCATATCCCATTTTCAACGGGGGCCCACCGATCCCGCGAGGCCTATCGTTTCAGCAGCCTATTGGCTTCCTCAGCTTCGTCCGAGATCCACTAAAAGTCACGCGCTAACGAACAAACCTGGAACCAGGGGGGGACTGTACTGTAGGGCATGAGTTAACGTTGGTTACAGGGCTTGGCGCTCCCCACCAATCAGCTACCGTCAAATGCGAGCATCTCCCGGCGCAGATCGGGTCCAGGTCAAGTTCAAGTTCCAGGCAGGGAGCGGCATGAATGCACAATCCTGAAACTCACTGCGAATGATGACGGCGACAAACAATTCTTGATAATCTCGGCACCTGTGACAGCCATTTCCATTTCCACCTGGAATCTTCCAGCTTTCTCCCAACCCCCTCCCGCTTCGATACATCCGAAAGAGGTGTGTCCATGGATTGACTTGGGAATTCAGGTAAATTCGAGTGCGACGAATGCGACGACTGCGCTGTCACCACAACACCACCAAAACACGCGACTCAGGACCATGATACATTTCGACACGGCGACATGGAGCCGACGACCGCTTCTTCCTCGGCTCCCCTTGAGCGCTCCATCTCGCAGCAATCCGGCGCCTCAATAAGGAGCCACCGATCGAACGCCCGCTCCCGCAAGAAGCTGACATCACAACCCTCGAGCTCGGCATCCTCCATCGCCGCCTCGGACAAGTCGCTGACCTCGTTCCCATCGTTTTCCCCTGAGTCGCCGCGCGAAGAGCGATGCTGCTTCCTGCGAGACGATGACGACCCGACGCCCGTGACCTCATCGCGCAAGACGAGGAAGACGTCAGGACACAGTTTGGCCATCTCCGAGCGGGGAGAGGGGCAGGGGCAGGGGCAGCAACAAGGGCAGGAGCCGATACAGCAAAAGCCCTCTGCCAGTGTCGATCACCTCATCACACCCTCGCCCGGATCACCCGCGCGCGGCGCCCTGTTCGAGGACGTGCCGGTGGCTTCGCGCAACATCCCGGGGGCGCTGCACCATGCCGATGACGACCACATCGAGCGCTTGATTGCCCGCCACGGCGCCGTGAACCTTGTGCGCCAAATCGCCGAAGACCTGGCTCAGCGCGATGCCCAGATCACGAGCATACGACGGAGGGCGGATGAGCGGGAGCGGGCGCTGCGCAAAATTGTTTTGGAATGTGGCTTATCCAGCCTGGATCTAGAGACGCGGATGCGCGCCATGGAGCAGGAGGCACGGCTCAACGGAACGTCGAGGCGGACATCGGGAGACGGCCTTTCGCATCTCATGACGGATGCTATGTCCGAGGACGTCAGACACCACCACCCATACACAACCAACATCTTTGACGACGCGACGATCCGACCAAGTTCAGTGCCTGCTCTAGACCCCGAGAATACCAAAGGTTCGACACGGGGGTGGAAGGACTATTTATGGGGGGGCGGCACGCTAAAGAAGCCGAGCCGGGCGAGTAGCATGACTCGGGAGGCGGCACGCAAGGCACAATCCACGGCCGTCGTCAAGGCCGCTCCGCCAGACCGGCGGCCGCCTCTTCAGGAAGACCTTTTCAACCCGCCCGAAGAGGATTCCGTGCGAGGCTCCAGCAGAGCATCCAGTATCAACTCGGCCAGTGCCGCCCAAAAGTCATCCCTGGCAAGTATGGCGCTGCGGCTAGTTGCAGGAGGCGCGACAGGGGGCCGCGACGGTGAAATCCGCGGGCGCGCAAACAGCGCCCAAGGGGGTGGTTCTTTGAGGATGCCGTCGAGCTCAAGCGTCAAGACGAGCGCCTCGGCCCGTGCCGTGTCAGCGCAGGGCGGCCCGAAGGCCTTGATGGCGATGCGCCGACCCATGGGCCCTGTTCGGCCCATCGATGTCCCGCTGCGGACTCAACCTCAAGAGCGGTGGGACACGATGGTATCGACTCCCGGCGGTGACCCGGTTGCCAGGCAGCAGAGCTACGGCCCTGTCGAGATGGACACCATCCTTCCGCCCGAGGCCCAGCCGCCGACCCTAACCCACATTTACAACAACCACATGGGCGCCGACTTTCTCACGGATCGCTTCGGCTTCATCTACGACCAGCGCCGAAAGAAACGCCAACGGGAAGCCGCCCAGATGGCCCATCATGTTAAAAAGGGCAGCCGCACCGAGATGATCACCAATGGCCGGAGCGGCATTTCTCCGGCGCTGCTGGAGGACAGTGCCAGCGGGAAAATGAGTGTCGGTAGTGACGGGCGGCCTGGCACGCCATGCTCGTCCGAAGAGCCCCGCGAAGACGCCAAACCCAAGAGGTGGCAGGACTACTTGAAAATCGCGACTTTCCCCACGGAGCTGCTATCGCACACGCCCTCGATCAGCGCCCAAGGCTTCGAGGTGCTGGAAGCCGCCGAGACACCCAAGTCACCGAGCCACTCGCCAAGCATCATGTCGGAAGATAGGGGCTTCCTGCCCTCTGCCACGACTACGGCAGCAATAACACCCAGTGACACCGAGAACCACCAGTCTTCTTCTGCCGAGGGCGAGCCGAGCGCAACGCTTGCGAAAGACGATGCCGAGCCGGTGAGGTTGCTCCTCGAAAACCTCAACAATGTGCACGACACCATGCAGCGAGAGAAGACAGCCCGGTGGAACGACTTTTTGAGAAAAGTCCGAGCAGAGCGGAAACGAGACGGAGAAGCCGCAGCAGCGGCCGCTGCCTCGGCGGCCGAAGCAAGATTCCAACGAGCCACGGCCGTCATGCCCGAGACCCGCCTCGGCGACGGCGAGCTTATTGGCGTCGCCAGCCTCGGCATCCAAGGCAAGATCGGCCGCGCCAAAGCCAACGAGTTCAAATCCCTCGTCCTCGGCGGCATCCCCGTCGCCTTCCGGTCCAAGATCTGGTCCGAATGCTGCGGCGCCAAAGCGCTCTGCATCCCGGGCTACTACACCTCCCTGGTCGAGCGGCCCGAAGACAGCGACGACGCACAGGTGGTGCTGCAGATCAAAGCCGACATCACGCGCACCCTCACCGACAACATCTTCTTCCGCAAGGGCCCCGGCGTCCAGAAACTCCACGAAGTCCTCCTCGCCTATTCCCGCCGCAACCCCGACGTCGGCTACTGCCAGGGCATGAACCTGGTCGTCGCCAACCTCCTCCTCGTCACCCCCTCGGCCGAAGACGCCTTCTGGATCCTGTGCTCCATGGTCGAGACCATCCTCCCGCCCCACTACTTTGACCACTCCCTCCTCGCGTCGCGCGCCGACCAGGTCGTCCTGCGGCAGTACGTCGCAGAAGTCCTCCCCAAACTATCCGCCCACTTTGAGACTCTCGCCATCGACCTCGAGACCATGACCTTCCAGTGGTTCCTCTCGCTCTTCACCGACTGCCTGTCGGCCGAGGCCCTCTTTCGCGTCTGGGACGTCATCCTCTGCACCCCGCACGACGGCGGCGCGTTTCTCTTCCAGGTCGCCCTGGCCCTGCTCAAGCTCAACGAGCGCATGCTGCTCGCCTGTGAGAGCCCTGCCGAGGTGTACACGTATATCAACCACCAGATGACGAACCATGCGATCAGTATTGACGGGCTGGTGCAGGCCAGCGAGGCGCTGCGGCGGTTGGTGAGGCGGGAGGAGGTCGAGGTCCGCAGGGAGAGGGCTGTTGAGGGGGAGAGGGAGGTGGGGAGGATGAGGGAGGAACGCGCGAGGGAGGGGGGGTGGGGAGGGGGTGGGCTGGGTTGAGGGTGATGTGGGGGTTGGCTTTGGGGCCGAGGATTTGGATTGCTTTCATGGTGGTCATGGTGGCTATATGGGATGTTTATGTCGGGCAAGTGGGAAATGTTGATGGGTTTCGGGAGGTGCCTGGCCCTTGGTTTATTAGGTACCCAGGTTGGTTTGATAGAAGTTGGCAACGGGGGCTGACTCATGCAACATCGGAAATGCCGGTGATGCCAGGCTGCGTCGGATTCCGCATCCGTGGAAACGAGGGGATCCTCGGTTGATCGCCACATATTGATATATATAAACAGCGCTGCGTCTGCCAGCCGTCTCGAGCCTGCTCTCTGCTCCACCTCCCATCGCAACGTTCCTCTCCTTTCCTTAGGTTCAACGCTTCTTTGGACGCCCTAAGGGTTGTTATTAGACACACCTTACACTTTCGCAATCATGCCGGAGCTTGTCATAGCTTGCCTAACACTCGGACCAATACCAGTTCCCGCCATGGTTTTCACACATGTCCTTGAACTTTTGGATGTTGTCGCCGGAGGGATCGCAGTAGTCTTCGGCCAAGTGATAACACCAGCAGGTGTCTTCGCCCAGTTGGTCGCAGATTTTCTTGGTCACCTCGTACATCTCACCGACGTCAGCGTCAGGGTTCTTGCACCTGTATGCGTTGTCTCCGCATGCATATGCAACGGAAGCACCGACGAGGAGCGCTGCCAGGAACTTCATGATGAAATGAAACGGAAGAAGTGGTGTGGCTTTCAGGGCTTTTGGATATGATACGGCCAGGATGGGACGAAACGGTTGTTGAGTTTCCCAGACTGCTCAAGGAGAGCCTCTTTATACACTTTTCTGAGACGACTCGGACAGAGCTAAGCCAGCTGCCAATTTGGTGTCGGGTAGTTTCCGCAATAACAAGTGCCAATACATTAGGCACTACTATCGCAATACGTTCCTAGCTTGTGCTCTGTCAAGCTTTGCGATGCACAATGATCAACAATGTGCAACGATGATCAACCAACCTGGCCAAAGTGACGGTATGCCGCGATAGAGTGACGGTATGCCGCGATAGAGTGACGGTATCTATCTAAACACACCAAGCGTATGACCCACCTAGGGCATCGGTGCTCGCTGTGAAATTTGGGTGGGGATGCCCTGGGTGGGGGACATTCGTCCGTCTCGGAGGCCGATGCGGACCAAGCTGGTAGGTCTGTGTGCTGGTCGCGCCGGACGAGGGAAGAAATCCATCAGCGACTCTCCTCTGTCCAGGGGCTTCTTTGAAACGGAAAAATCGACTTGAAAATGACATATCAGCTTCATCGCATCGAGACGGAAAGGAAACGCAGAAAGGTCAGAAAGGGGACCGGGACCCATAGCTGCTGGGAATGTCAGTGGGCTTTTCTTTGTATTGACGCCATTGCATGTGCTAACACCCAACAGGCCGCCGGCGCAAGATTCGGTCCCAATTCAATGCGGGCGACGAAGACGTGTGCCTGCCCTGCCAAGCGCGCGGAAGCCCATGCCGTGGCCAGGAATATGTCGACAACTCGCGCCCCCCACAACAGCAAGAGGGCGGCGTGGCCCAACGACTCGGCCGCTTAGAGGAGCTCATGGCTAAACTCGTTGACCGCATCATGCCTGAGGAGAACCTCGGTGTATCTTTCATTCCCACACCATCTCAAAACTCGTCACCTTCGCTCTCGGGCCATAACTCGCCCGCATACAGTGCAGCGCGTGGACCAAGTACCGATTTTCCGGAGCTTCCGGTCGCTGAAGGAGCCCCTGTCGCTGAGTTTCCGCAGGGCCATGAGCCTCGGCCAGTTGATGGGCATCGACCGGGGCAGCTCGCGGTCGCTCCAGTTCGTCGATCTCGCGGTGAGCACCACCAGGAGGCCGACACCCCAAGGCTTGTGGTACCGCATCAACTCATGCGATCGATCTCACTCGCTCATGCTCGGACTTCCGGCTGGCAGCACCGACAACAGCTTTGCTACCGAGGAGTCGATGACAGGAAACACTTCGATGGAGAGGCTGGCGAAGCTGCACACGGTCATCGGCGGACAGATCCTAGAGCGGAACACTAATACGGACGGCCGGGTCTACGCCGTGGCCCAGATAATCGACGGCGACCTTACCAGCGCCCACATATCCATGGGCCAAGAGTGGTGGGCCATGCCGTTGTTGGATCCCTCTGCGGGCCACCAGGCGGCCATGCAACAAATGACCCAAAATGTTGCTGCAAATACAACACTTCGATCTGAGGCTCATCTTACACTTACCCTACATGCTCCGCAGCCCCATGGAGACCACGCATGACGACAGTAGGAGCGCTTGTGCTCAGTCAAGCCGGGAAGTTCTTCAACGTTTCGTTGTCTTCAGGGCACACTACCGTTCAGTCTGGGCCTGCCGACACGTCGACTACTCGGCCCTAGTCGCGGCGATGACGCTTCTCCTGAGCTACCTCAACCAAGCTGGGAACGGCCCACACAGCCCTGCCACGTTTCACTCCCATCCTGACAAAGATGGAAGGCTGATTGGGGTTGTGCGCGAGCGCATGCAACATGTCGCGCTCATGAACCACGACAAGCTCTCCCAAGAGTCTGCAGACGTCATCGGCCAGCTGCTCCCGATCCTAGACTCGGCAAACGTGTCATCGGCGGAATCCATGAAGAGTCTGCATCTTGACATCCCCTACTTTGGAACCATCAATGTCTATCCCGGGCCCCCCGTCCCCAAAGATACGCACACGGCTGAGGCTAACACAACCTTTTACGTCGTGGGTTCTGCGGCGTCCATTACACGACCTCCTGCTCCAGACCCGAACTTTGGAGCTGTCGAACCTCCTCCGCCGCCGCATGCCGAGACCACATACCACAGCATACACATGCAAGTCGACCCTCCGGCTCAGGACGACATTGTTGAGGTCCCCGTGGCAGCAGACGCGGACGATTGGATCTTTCAGGGGGTTGAGTCGAGTTACTGGTCGCTATTGAATTATGATATCGCGTAGATCATGGGCTTGCAGCGCGAGGAATAGCCGAGCCCATCATCAAACATGCCCCTCTTCGTCATCAACCCTGTAGAGTGTGGTACCTACCTACCCACCTACCTAGGTATGTTTAGAATAGACACCAAAGGAACCCGGTTCAGATGATCCACATCTCCACTTCCCACCTGCCCCTCGGACTCCCTCCCCGCACCGTTTCCCCGCCTTCGCCGGAATGGGGGTGGTGCAGGTCAAGCCCTCGGGAGTCAGGGACCACGGGAGTTACGTTCCAACTTTGTCATTGCTGACTCATGGGCTCATAGGTATTGTAGTTAGAGTTAGCGCTCCACCCACCCGGGAAAGCTCCCATATTTAGCCCTGGCTGCGGTTAGCTTCGACCGAGTCCCCTCAGTTCTATCGTACGATATCCTTCTCGTTCTAACCGCAACTGACTCGCACAACAAGGCCACTTCAAGCTAAACTGTCCAGACATTCTCAGACACTCCGGCATGGCGGATGAAGAGGTTGTAAAGACCGATCTCTTGATCGTAGGGGCGGGGCCGGCCGGGGCCTCGCTCGCCTGTTTCCTTGCCGCGCATGGTATGTTAATACCAGATATGAGGGTGGATGGAAGTGCCGCGAGCGGTGCAATGTCGTGTAACCCGCTATAGCTAGCTTTTCTTGGGGCATCTGTGGTTGGGTGGTACGGCATACATCGTGGGACATGTCACTGACGGCGGTTTCGATGCGGCAGGCAGAACAGGCATCATGATTGCCGCGGCACCGGGGACGGCAGAAACCCCACGTGCTCATATCACCAACATGGCTGGCCTCGGTGTGTAAATCACAACCCAACTTCTAGTGTTACGCAAATCTGACACTATTACCTGCCGCATAGAATGCCTGCGGGACATTGGTCTGGAGCAAGACTGCCTCGATGTTGCCACGCCCAGCCACCACATGGCGCACGGGAGGTGATGCCGCAGCATGGCGGGCGAGGAGTTTGCCCGGGTGTACTCATGGGGCCACGACCCAAAGCACAAGGTAAGGAACCGGGGGTGCCTCTGTTATACTCCAAATCCCCAATCCACAAATCCCCAATCCACCCCCAATATCATACCATGTCCCCGCACTAACACGCACGCAGGGCGCTTACGAAGCAGCCAGTCCATGCAACCACGTCGACCTCCCGCAAACACTTCTAGAGCCCATCTTGACCAAGAAGCAGTCCACAAGGGGTGGTCACTCCGGTTCAACACGAGGTTCGTCCGCCTCACTCGACCGTCGCCCGAGGTCGTCATCTCGGAGGTCTTTGACGACATCACGAAAAGGACGTACAAGATCCAATCTCGCTACCTGTTCGGCTGTGATGGCGCCCGCAGCCAGGTCGTGCGCGAGCTGGGCATCCCGCTCATCAAGAAGCCCGGTCAGGGGCTGGCGCTGAACGTGCTAGTGAGGGCAGTCATGTCGCACATTATGGAAAACCGCATCGGCAACCTGCACTGGGTGTTCCGCCCCGAAGAGATGGATCCTCCGCCGTGGGGGTGGGCCGCCGTTGCACGCATGGTGCGGCCGTGGAACGAGTGGATGTTCATCTTCCTCCCGGCGCCCGGTGCCGACGTCACGGCGGATGCGATGAATGCCAGCGACGACGAGTACCTGGCTCGGGTGAGTGAATTCATCGGCGACGACTCGGTCAAGGTCGAGCTGCTCCATGTGAGCAAGTGGTGGGTCAACGAGATTGTGGCCGAGTATTACTCAGACGGCAACGTGTAAGTGTTTCTTGACTCAACCCCCTTTTCGGAGGTGTGTGAGACTGAACCATCATGTCATCACCAGCTTCTGCTTCGGCGACGCAACGCATCGCCACCCGCCCTTCAACGGCCTGGGCTCCAACACCTGCATCCAAGACGCCTTCAACCTAGCCTGGAAGATCGACTACGTCATGTCCGGCAAGGCCGGCCCGGCGCTACTCGACTCATTCAACGCCGAGCGGCAGCCCGTCGGCGCCGCCATCATTGCGCGGGCAAATCGTAGGTCACAACCCCAACCCCCTTTTTCACCTGCCTCTCTCTCGCCCCATGATATCCCCCTTACCACCCCCAAGTCAGACCAGAAAACAACCCAACTAACCCCCCAGCCACAGAGGGATTACGCGACCACATGCACTGGCAACAAACGCTCGGCATGCTCGAGCCCGACAAGGCCACCCGCCTGTCCATCCTCGCCGAACTCGACGACGCCACCTCCGCCGTGGGCCGCGCCCGCCGCCAAGCCTTCCAGGCCGCCATCGAGGCCACCACCACCGAGTACCACGGCCTCGGCATCGAGATGAACCAGCGCTATGTCTCGCGCGCCGTCTATCACGACCATTCTCACAACAAAGAAGAGGGGCTGCTGCTGCTGCCGCCGCCGACGGAGCCCGAGGATCCAGTCAAGACGCACGTCGTCACCACCTACCCCGGCTGCCGGGTGCCGCATGTCTGGGTGAATACCCGGGTGCCGGGGAAGCGGGTGTCGACGATTGATTTGGTGGGCAAGGGGCGGTTTTGTTTGCTGACTGGTCCCGGGGGCGCCGGGTGGAAGGAGGCGGCGAGGGTGGTTGGGGGGGAGGAGGGGAAGTTGGGGGGGGTGGAGATTGCGGCGTATTCGATTGGGTGGAAGCAGGATTATGAGGATGTGTATTTTGACTGGGCCAGGAAGCGGGAGGTGGAGGAGGATGGGTGTGTTTTGGTGCGGCCGGATCGGTTTGTGGCGTGGAGGTGCAAGGGGATGGTTGAGGATCCGGTTGGGAGGCTGGAAGAGGTGATGCGGAGTGTTTTGGCGTTGTGAAGGGCGGTGGGGGGGGGGTGGCTAGAGCTGGTTATGGCTACTTGAAACGGTAGAAAGACGGCTCGTGGTTACTTCCAGGTTGGTAGAACGGTTGATTGTTGGCGGCCTCTCTATGGTGTGTTCATCGCGTTCCCAGCATCCAGATGCTATTCCGATGCGAGAGCCCGACGTATCTAATCCATTGTTGGCGTGTCCTGAGACATATGCTACTGACGTCCAGGGGGCGCATCGGCAGGCCTGGGAAATGCCCACGGGTAACCCAACAGGTTGCACCTATTCTTCAATGATCTATTCCGGGAAACCACAGACATACCCGAGGACCCAGGAGCGGTTATAGGTTTTACCTATTATACCGTATTTTAGTTTAGGTGGCTCCTGCTACCACCAGTCGACCAGCCTGTACGGAATACAAGGTGCATCCTGCAGGGTGGCGCAGATCACATAGGTACCTGCACAGTCTGTACAGTACAAGCCGCAGGCCAGGTGAAGGGACGCTGCGAGCTGCGACATTCCAGTTGTGCAGGATGCATGACCTTGAGGGCAGTGCATCAGGCATACCATATGATGTTGGGGGCCTCTCGCTCGGACCAAATTACTATAAGCACACATTCGATTTCACTCCCAGCATGAGAAGCATACTACATCAAGGTCAGCAGTGTTGACAATATTCATTTCCTTGTCGTGATAATCACCTCGCTCCTGTGTACCTAGATACCTTACTCACTGTACGTCAGACGGCTATCATGGCATCTTCTGTCCCTTTTACCCTTGAAGACGCTCACCAGGACCCAGCGTCCGAGGCTGTCCTGTATCGGGTCCGTGTCTCGGCTGCCATGGCTGGTCCTACCATTTGGTACATGACTGCCCCCAGCCGCCCTGACAGCCCCAACTGGATTCCCGACTTCCGTGGCGAGCTGCTCGCGTTTGACACGGTCCCGCCCGGAGACTGGAATCTCGGCCACCTCCGCATCAACGACAACGCCAAGTTCGTGCTCGGCTCAACCGAGACGGCTCCGCTGGACAAGAAGATCGGGCTCCGCGACGCCCGTCCCACGTGGTGCGACGCCAAAATCGAGCTCATCGACTTGCTCGACGCATTCGACGCCCGACGCAAACTGAGCGATCAACTCAAAGCCAAAACCAGCCACAATGACGACGACGACGATGATGACGATGACGACGACCGCATCGACATCCAATGCATCATTATGCATGAACCACGTCGCAGCCCTCATCCTCCCCAACCCAGGTATCATCACCACCAACAACCAACCCGCAGCAGTCCACGACGGCAACGACGACGACAACATAGTCGGCATCTGGGCCTGGCAACCAGGGCACACACACGGCATCGCCAACGAAAGCCACATCTACTCGCTCATCCAATCCCGCGACCCGGGCCTGGCGCCGCGCTTCCTCGGGCACATTGTCGACAACAAGGACCATAGGTGGAGCGGGTCGTGGGCTTCATGCTCGAGCGTGTCGACGGCGGCATGGACGTGCGCGAGGCTGGGCCGGGAGATTTGGACAAGTGCAGGGGGGCTGGGGAGGCTGTTCCGCTTGGGTGTTGCGTATCCGCGGTTGAGGAGGCACTCGTTCTTAGTGAGGGGGGGTGGTCGTGGGGAGGTGATGTTGCAAGGGTTTGGGGGGGCGTTTGAGACTGGGGATGAGCATATTTTGAAGACTAGGCTGGAGGAGCTGGAGGGGGTGTTGGAAGGGCCGTCGGAGATGGCGCGGTACTAGTATTACGAGGAACTTTGTCGTGTTTCTTACTGTAGTTTCTTGGGAGGTCACCGCTGTTCGGGGTTGTATCAAGTACTCAAGATCCCAGCAACAGCTTCCATTCAAGATTCCCTGCCCAGATCAGGAAGCGTATTTTGCATCTCGCCGTGCCGCTGGTTTCCGACAGGGAATACTCGAAGAAAAGCCCAGAACGAGCGGCCTTGGAGTCGGTCTTGGCTGCATGACGTAGGTGATATCCCTTCGGCTCGGCCCTATTGTCATTGACGACACCATCGAACCACTCACGACCCTGGACCGGCGCACCAATTAAACTTCGAATGCCGTCAGTGGCACTGGGACTGCCCAATGCGAATGGTCTTTCGGTGCCAGTGACCACACACAACTTGGCAGGCCGTTATGTTTGGCCTACCGTAATTTCTTGACGATCTTCGTCGTCATTTGTCAACGGGACGCAGGTAACTGACGTCGGGGTGTCATGCGCTCGCTGTTGACTTGCTACGTCGACCATCGATGCACGAAAAACTGGAAAAGGTGGCATATGCCGGAGGATTACGACTATAAGTGCCACGCCCCCCAAGTCCCAGCTCCAAGCAGCCATTCTTCACCATCCTCTGAAACGCCCTTCTGCCAGCTCCAGTGAAAGTATCGTCACCCGTACCATTTCCCCAGATCTCACAAAACCACCAAGCACCATGGTTCGCGGAGACACTCATGCCCGCACGGGGCACTCCACCTTCTTGCTCGCCAGCAGCGCGCTGATATGGGTATCATCGGTCATCGTCATGGGCATTCTCGCCTACCTCGTCTCGCGTGGCTGGGGCGGAGACCATGTCATCTATGAACTGGTCATTGTAAGTTGGTTCTTTTGCTGTATCAACACTGAAACAGACGGATGACTGACTCGAACGGCGTGCAGTCGGTTCTGACGACCATCTTCTTCCCCTTGGCCTTCCTCCTCCACGTGCATCCTGGCTCCACCCTCCTTTTCAACCTGGTCTTCTCGTACCTCTGGCTCGTCGCCGTCTCGTTCACCGCGTCCGACTGGAGCCGCAGCCACGACAACCTGCTGCTCGCGGTCGAGTCCTTCAGCTTCATTGCATTGTAAGTGTGGCGCTGACCTGAAAACATGTGCCTGTTTTGTGCTAATATTATTTCAAGCTTCTTCCTCTTCTTCAACGTTTTGTACGACTGGCACCGCAGCTTCTACCGATCCGGTACTCGGACGACCAGGGCGGTTGTTTAAGCACGAGCGATTGACGGTCCACGAACAGAAGGGCTAGGGGCTTTTGAACAACAATGATAGGTACCTAGCGAGATTGCAACACTGGTATGGAGTAACATGAACACAACAGGGGTTTTGGGCGGAGACGGGGGCATATTTGATACCTTTTTTCTTCTCTTGAGTCTACTGGCAATGATCACTGAGTTGATTAGCGTTATTAATAGAGGTTGATTTTTTGGATCTTTCCAGCGGCTGAGAATGTACAAGGCACTGGTGAAGATTGTTACTTCGGCTGGAGAAACGCAGAGGGCTTGTTTGGACCGGACAGGAAGCACTCTTCGACCGTGATTCAGTTCAACTCGTCAATTATTATCGTGACCATTAGAAATTAAATCGCCATCATCCACGGAGACATGCACTGCATGCCGCCATCATACATCACTCCTCCCTTCCAGGGCGTGAAGCGAGCCAGCGCATATTACCATCCTCATCAGCTTTTCCCAACCCAGCCCAGCCAGGTCGGGTGAACAAAAATGAAACATCACAAGAACACAAGCCCCCCCCGCCCCCTTTTTCTCCGTATTTCCCTCCAGTGAAGGTTACAGATCTGCCCCAACACCATAATACATATCCCCCTCCCCATCAGGCTGCCACGTCGTAGACCCTTGCAGGCCGTAGAAGTACCCATCATCCTCTTGTCCATAATAGACACCAGCACCGGACAACGACAACGGCGGCGGCGGCGGCAGTTCACCATCCGATTCACACCGGCATGGGATATTATCACCGACGCACTTGAAGCAAAAGCTCATGTCCATGTCGCAAACCGCCGAATCTCGTGGATCCCGCTGTTTCGTGGTGCCAGCAGCTGCCACTCTTGTCTCTTCCTCTTGCCTGAGTTTCTGATGCCGCTTGTGTGTTGGTTCCGTCATTAATAGTGCCAAGTCTCGTTGAAGTGGTTGCGAAGTTGTTGGTGACAGTTCTCTCAAGGGCGAGCGGGTTGAGGTGGAGGTGGAGGAGGACGACACATGTGCCCGGAGGGGCATCCTCGGGTGGAAAGAAGATGTGTTATGATTAGGTTGGTGATAGATGGGGAGTGCTGACGGCGGTGGAATGTTGCTCGGGCTGCCTTGGCTGGATATGGTGGAGACCAATGATTCGCGGTTGGATGGTGCGAAACTGGTGGTGGTGCTAGTCGAGTACCGAGCCGAAGAGGGTGACGTGCCCGTGGAGGACCAGTCGCTGAGGCGGTGGGCGGGGTTGGGGAGGATGGCGCGCGGGTTGATGATGGCCCTGGAGAGGGATGAAGAAGGTCTTGAGTTGGGAATGGAAGCCTCTCGCGGTGATGGCGCCGATGGCGCTGGGCTTAGCGTGTCAGTTGCGGTGCGTAAAGCCTGCGGGTTTGGCGAAGTCTCGGCTGCGTGTGTTCGTGCTCTGTCGAACGTCGTTGCAACGAACTCCTGGAAAAGATTCTCCAGGTTCCCATTCAGAACCTGAAGACGACGAAGATGGGCTTCATCCATGCCGGGCCGTAAAGTCTCGATGATGGAAAGAAGTCGCGTTTGGAACTCAGGGAAGAGCCCCCGGTATTCGTGCTCGACTTCATGGAGCTCCACGACCGGTTCAAAGTCTGGGTTGGGGACACTGGGGTCGTCGGGGAATAGGGCGCGCCACAGGGTATCCCAATTGAAATGTTGGGACCGGCTGCGGAGCCTCTCCATCATGGTGGAAGTGATGCCAACGATCTCTGTCGGAGGACGTGGACCCCTCTTCACGTCGCACATTTCCGCAGGCGGGACTAGCATATGGGACTGCCACTCTTCCTGTCTGACGAACCCGGCATGGCATCTCAGACAGACATATGCGAGTGGTTCATGTTGCTGTTGGTGGTACTTGATGATGTGCTTTCTGGAAGCTTGTTAGTGGTGTTGTGGTGGCCAGATTATTATGGGTGAGGTACTCACTTGAGCTCCGTCATGGTTTTGAACGGAGCCTTTGCGCAGAATTCCCAGTCGCGACAGTTGAATCTATGCGGAGTCCTTTTACGGAAGGGGCATGGGTATTGCTCGACCTTTGGCCTCTTTCGATGGCCCACGTCGTTGCGATCGGTTATACCGCGCCCATCTTTGCCCTCATCGTCCTCCACATCATCATCTTCGTCATCCCCTTGATCTCTCATTGGACGTTTCTTTTGGTTGTCCCCGGATCTCCGCGCTTTTCCTTTAGAGGAGGACCCGAACGACACGGGGCCAGCGGTCTCGGTCTCTGGGGCTGCCGTGCTGCGTGTTGGAAGAACTCCCATGCTGCGGGCGGCTCGAACCGAGAGCGATATCTCATCCAAGCATTTGCAAACCGCCTTGATAACCTCCTGTGGCGGTTCTGAAGATCCGAGGAAGAGTCCAAACTCCTTGCCAAGGAGTTCTTTGGCAACTCTATCGGCTTGGAGCGTGCTGTCCCCATCGGTATCGAGCTCCGGGGTGTCGTCGACTTCTGAGAAGGACGTGGTGAGATCGTCGTCTTCGATATCGGTGATTATTGACGCAGCCCCAGTCTTGTGTGTGCTTGCATCGACCATGTCTGGTGCCGTGACGCCGATTTCTTGGCGGTATATGCGGAGGTCTTCATCCTCGTTCTGGTCCTCCGCCACGCAGCCAAAGTCCGAAGTCTGGGAGGCATCGTAACAACAACGGGAGAGGTCTTCCGAGTTGATGCGTCGGTGACGATGAAGTTTGGACATGTCGAGACTGGCTGACCCGGGTCGGTGTTGCCGGCCGGGAATGGGCGAAATCGAAACCGTTTTCAGCAACGCGCCGAGAGCCCCGACTTCATGGACTGGTGGCCCAAGATCTAGGACCAGTGTTGAGTCTCTGCTGTGGCAAAAGGTACCCGTCGGGGTAGGTGATGTCTGCGCCGTCGACTGATGACCGTGGGGCGAGAGAGGCCCAAACGTACAAGTCCTAGGGGTACTGACTGTCGACGGTACGGAGCTGTAACATGGCGGGCTGGATGATTGAGGGCTTGACTCGAACAGATATAAAGGGGAACGCCGTGATATACTCCTACGAGCGTTGTGGTTGACATGGCTCCGTCCAGCGGATGCCTGCATGGAGAGGGCATCATGCCGTCCAACATTATTATGTGCGCCTTTTCCCGGATTCCACTGCGGGATGCGGGAGCCTAGGGAGCAGGATCGACCTGGGCGAGTCCCGGCGATAGGGTCCATTGAAATGAGTGTGAGTTTTGCTTAGGAAGAAGCAAAGACTTGAATGAGTGTGAGTGTTGATGAAAGCAACGATCTGAATGAGTGTGGGTGTTGCTAAAAGCAACGATCGGAATGAGTGTCAAGATGTGAAGGGTGCCGAGAGACGTGATTCACAAAGGAGAGACAAGGAAACCGGGAGCCAGGAAACCACCAGAGTCCAAGGATGCAGAGAGTGCGCTCACGTCACATGGGGAAGACAAACGGGGAGCGGGGCGGGTTGGCTTTCACCGAAAAACAGGGCCGCGGACATTTGACAAGGCTCTGGAAGCGCGTTGAGGGCGCTGCGCCGCTGTGAGGCAGACAGCCCCTGACCTCGACATGGTAGGAATCGGACTAGGTATCGGAAATGAATCTGGTTGGTTGAGATCTCGAATCCCAAGACCCAAGCGCCGAATCGAACAGCCGCCAAGCCACGCTCCAGGGGTCAGTCAACATTCGCAATTGATTGGTTCAGGGTTCGAATTCTATAAATTGAGGCCCGGGGCCGCTGCTCGAGCTCCGGGCTCCGGATCCGGGGGCGGGGCCCACCCGGCGCCGAATCTCGGGACCGGAACCTCAGGACCGGAACCTCAGACCGGAACCTCAGAGCATGTCTGGTGTTGGCTACCGCCGCGTATAAAAGAGTCGCTCCGGCTCTCCGTTGCCCATTCCGGCTTCCACAACACCGCTGTCATCACCCCGACTCTTCACATTTTAGCTTCTTTCTCCCGAAAAACAAAAAAACATTGCAGTATCTCCTCCAGGCAATTCACCACCAACTTGCTTGACGCCACACTCCACATTACTACCTGTGTTCTATACGCCCCAGATGGACGCCTCCACCAGCAACAGGTGAGATTCTTCTCCCTCTCAAACTCAATAGTGAATGTCAGTCAAAAGCTAACCGTCAAAACAGTTCTGCCTCCTCAGCATCAATGCTAGCGAGATATGTCTACGACACCTCATCTATACAAGACAGTTTGCTCCAGCCCAAGCAAGAATCAGCAGTCGATCGAGTTGCGAGGCTCATGACATCTGTTAATGCGGCCGCGGCCGTTTTGTCACCGCCAACACCCAATGTCGAACCGAGTTCGAGACTCTGAGCTGTCGGGGGGGATGGAATGTCTGGAGGTTTCTAAGTATTTGCATTTTTCTTGTTTTATGTTGATCTTGGTAGCATCCTGTAACTATTCTATACCTACTTAACAAACTCTCTCTTGCACGCACTGTCATAATATACATGTCTCCGTTTAATACAACCAATACACCACCACAACAACACCCGACATCAACCACATCCCACCTCCCCCTTCAACCCCATATCTGGCACCCGCCGCCGTCGCCACGCCAGTAGGCGTACTAGTAAAACTCTGACTCGGCACACCAGTAACCCCTGTATCTGGCAAACCAGCAACACTGGTAGGACCACTACTCGGCGCAGCCGTAACCGTAACAACCGGCGTACTGCTACTAGTAGTAGTAGCAACTCCCACAGTCGTCCTCGTCGTCGTCGTTGTCGGTACAGGCTCAACCAGATCCCCCGTGAGGGTGGGGACAGCATACGGCGGGTCAAAGAGACCGAAGCGGCCGCAGGCGTTGCAGGGGTACGCCCACGAGCGCACCTGGCTCGGCGCGGCGAGGACGGGGTCGCACCACCGCCCGTCGACGAGCGTGGCGATGGCCGTGGGGTCGGCCGTCTGCGGGCAGTCGGTGCCCAGGTCGCTGAGGGTCAGCTGGCGGGTGGCGTTGTTGGCGGCGATGGTCGAGACCTCGTCGAGGTCCAGGGGGAGGATCCAGCGGCTTGTGGAGGGCCCGGTGGGTTGGCCCTGGGGGTTGGTGCCGACGGCGGTGGGGATCAGCATGTAGACGGAGGGAGAGGTGCTGTTTTGGAAGACTCGTGTTAGTGGATTGTATGTATGTACCAGGTTTCCAACTTGAAGCCGATGCGGCGGGTAGTAAGAGATGGGCAACTTACAAGGTGTAGGCTAATTCCGGGTGGACGTAGGTGGACGGGTACGAGAATGGCCTGTCCGTGGGCCAGAAATATAGATTGACGGTTTCGGCAGAGCTGTGAAGTGCACGTTAGAAAGAGCATCAAAAAGGAATAATTTCAACAGGGGGAGCCGCACATGCTGCATTCCTTTGGGCAAGGGTCAACCGTGGTGGAGAAAACCGTGCGGGTGGTGTATGTCGTGGTTGGCACCGTGGTTGTGGTGGTGTCAGTGTCGGTGATGGTTACTGAGTCCGTCTCCGTGTTGGTGATGGTCACCGAGTCTGTGTCTGTATTTGTGACAGTAACCGAGTCTGTCTCCGTGTCGGTAATGGTCACTAAGTCTGTGTCGGTATTGATGACGGTCACAGAGTCTGTCTGGGTGTTGGTGATGGTTGTTAAGTTCGTAGCCGTGTTCGTAACAGTCACCGAGTCGGTGTCAGTTGTTGTGACGATTGCCGACGCGGTTTGTGTGACGGAGACGGTGTAATGAAGTGTGGTTGTCGTGAGTTCCGTGATACACGATGTGACAATATTGGTGTGGGTGCGATTGATGCTAACGTCGATATAGTGCGTGACTTCCACTGTCTTCGTGTCGAACACCGTGACACAATCACGGATGGTTGAGACGTCGACATGGGTTGAGTCAGCGCGTTTGACTTGGAGCTGTTGTCAGCTCCCTCGATTTCGCCCTGAGAATCCCAGTTGGACGTTGGCTACATACCGTCGTTTTGCCCTCCGCTGACGCCTTGGATAAGCAATCCGAGCGGAGTGATTGCTGCTAAAATGGACAACATGGTTGCAACTCTCGACCAACAATGCTGAGGTTGAACGAGCGAAACGATAGCGATTGTTGAACACCGGCAGACAGTGGCAGTTGATGAAAAGCCCAAAGCCTGGCAAACCCGCCACACATCAGAGACTGCTTCTCATTTAATTCTAGAGGTTTATTGCTGCCAGGCACCGCTGGTTGCCACCTCCTCCCGGGATCCGGTTCCTGGCTTTCCTTATTACCGGTTTTGAAGCTGTCATTCCTCATCCAGCCATGACGCACCGGGTCGCCAACGCAAATACCCTGCCCGGCTATACTGGAAGAGGAATAAGGCCAGACCGTTTGGGCTTTCTGGTTAGCCAAGGGCCCGCCAGGGGTGTGATGCGACCCTAAAGCTTCGATCCATTGGATCTATCCGCTGCGGGGTGACGTCCACGGTCTCGATGGTAAGCAAAGCCCTGCTCCAACCCCGGACTGCCCGATGATCATGATGTGGCGTTCCGCTGCTTGCAAGTGCCGGACTCATGAGCAGGATATCGCCAGCCACCGATGATGCCAGCCCCTAATGATGCCAGCCATGATTTAGCAATTCCTCTCTGAAATTAAAGAGATGCTGCTCATCATCTAATCAAGTACCGAACCCCGGGATGAGGCTGTCGCGAATGAAGACGCGTTCTCTATTGTGGTTAATGTCCCTTTGGATTCATTGTCCATGTACCTTACCTAATATCTTGTGCACATATCACTTCGCTCACGATGCATTGCACAACGGCGATACTGTGGACATTCGCCGTTCTCATCGCAAGCGCCTCAGGGGTTACTAAGCCGGGGCCTCTCGTGATTCCCGCAAGTCAATACTTGTAATTCCACTACAGACTCTTCGGTTGGTACTCGCACAAACCGCTAACCTAGGGTATAGCGAAGGCAATGACGGACCTTGGAGTACCTTCGACATTCGCGTTGGCACACCGGAACAGTACCTCAGAGTGCTCGTCTCAACCGCCTCCCCACACGCACTTGTCCCCTTGGCGGAGCAGGCCTGCTCGAGTTCGGTGTTTGGAACAGTGCCTCCAGATTGCGCTGTGTCCAGGGGCAACTTGTTCAACTACAATCAGTCGTCGAGCTGGCACTATGTCGGCCTTTACGGAATCAACCAAAACGGGGTCGGCCTCGAAGCGAATCTTGGATACGAGCAGAGGGCTCAGTTCGGCCTCGAGCATGTGGCAATCGGGCTCACAGGACCTGGTTTTGACAACCAGACCGTCGCCGGGATTGCGACACCCGAGCCTTTCTACCTGTATGTAACGTGGACTCGTCGGGCCACTGTCAATGATTATTCTGACCCTGGAACTCACATATTAGCGGTATTCTTGGAATCAACAACCAACCATTGAACTACAGCTCATTGGGTAACCACTCATCGCCCTCGTTTTTCACCACCATGAAAGAGCAAAAGAAGATCCCAACCTTAAGCTGGAGTTACACGGCGGGTGCTAAATATCGTAAGTACTCTGATACGCAATACAGACATGGGTACACTGCAAGAGTTTCTCCCTAATAAGATATTTTTGGTCCGAGCAGGTCTGAAGCAAGTGTACGGCCAGTTGATATTTTCCGGATACGACACCTCACGGTTCAAGGAGAACCCGGTCTCTTTTTCTATGGCGGACGATATCACCCGCGACCTGGTGGTCGGTCTTCAGTCGATAAGCTATAGCGGGTCGGGTTCTGCTACGTTACTCTCCAGTTCCATCAACATCATGATCGACTCGACAGACCCAAATCTCTGGCTTCCGGCCGATGTATGCGATGCCTTTGAGAAGGCTTTCGGGCTGGCGTTGGATGAGGAATCGGGCTTATATCTAGTGAACAACACGCACCGAAACACGCTCCTGAACTCGGATGCTCAAGTGTCCTTTCGTCTTTCCGACGTACAATCAGGGGGAGAAACAGTGACGATAGTCCTCCCTTATGCTGCATTCGACCTAACGGCAGAGAATCCTCTCGTCGACAAGACCAGTCACTATTTTCCCCTGAAACGTGCCAACAGCTCAGCGCAGTACACGCTCGGACGGACCTTTTTACAGGAAGCGTGAGTACACCTTTCGAGGAAAAGCCCGGACTCCTCTGCTGATTCCCATGTAGCTACCTCTCGGCCGACTACGAGCGCAAAGTATTCAACGTCTCAGCGTGCGTATGGAACCAGGGCGCCCAGGAAAACATCGTCACCATCACATCAAAAGACTCGGACTCGGCAAGCTCCGGTGACGGCACGTCCTCCTCTTCAGGCGACTCGGGTCTGAGTGGCGGGGCCATAGCCGGCATAGTAGTCGGATGCGTGGCAGGTGCCATTCTCGTCGTCGCGGTCATCGCCGTCATAACCCTCCGCAAGCGAAGGAAGTGGATAGGTACAGGTTTCGCCGTTGCTGCCCGGCATCCGCCGGCCGACGAGTCGGTTCTCAAAGGCCCCGTCTTCAACTCCCCTTCCACTCGAGCTGCCAGTGGGTCAACACCAGATTCGTCGGTTCCCTTCTCGGCGGCGGATATCTCTGCCAACAGATCGACAACCGAGTACGCCAGACCGGCATCAGACAGAGTCGGTGAGAGTGCCGCCAATTCGTCCACAACGGAGTTGGATGCCAGCGGTACGCAGGTGAAACCGGACATCGAACTTGACGGGAACGAGATACACGGTCCATTACCACCGGTTGCCGAGAATTCGGGCGCCGGTCCATACGAGCTACCGGGCAGTGCCGTAGTTGTGGGTGGCGGTGGTGGGAGAAATGCAGAGCTGGATCGGGGACCTTCTCCTGCAAGTTCATCGCCATCCGGGGATGCAGGAGAAAGGGGGAACGAGTCTCCTCCTTCACCACTTACCTCTACGCTGGACAGGAACCCGGTATTTGGACGAGATAGCCTGGAATCCGGCCGGCAATGTAACTAGGAAAGGGCAATCCATAATATATCTTGCGGGCCTCGTCGTACTCGGGAAGTCTCCTTGTTGATCCCGTCTTGAACCTGTGCTGCAGTCTCTCTCCTTTCCCGTAACTGAATGCAACGGGATCAAGGAGGTATGACGAAGTACTACTAACTTACAATGCCTGTGACGTAGGCTTGCAATTTCGGAATAAACGGAAGGCTTAATCTATTCCCGAGTTTGGATCGCCTATCAGAGTGCAGAGCACACATGAATCCTTCTGCAACCTGGCTCTGCGGCGCAGCATAGAGTGATCGTATTAAAGACGACGACCGCCCCCCTGATTAATTCAAGAGAAAACCCACAATGGCGAAAAGTCAAAGACAAGTTCCTGGCGCAACGATGTTCAACTTATATTTCCAAGGCTTTGTCCTGGCACAATGGCTGCAATGGGCAACGCTTGTCCAGGGACACGTCGTCTTGACATATCCTGGCTGGAGGGGCAATAATCTGATTACCAATGACGAATTTCCGTTTGGGATGCAGTGGATGTACCCATGTAAGTGCCTCCCATACTGTGTTGACTCGCGGTCGAATCTGTTTACGTTTAATACTAATTGACGTCGCTCCCAACCCCAGGCGGAGGGCTAGCGCCCCGGGGAAGTACAAACCGCACGCACTGGCCCATCAATGGCGGCGCCGTCGCATTCCAGCCGGGCTGGTTTACCGGGCACGAAAACGCACTAATCTACGTCAACATCGGCCTGGGCGAGCACCCGGACAACTACTCGTGGCCGATCACCCGGCTCTACCTCGAAGGCCCCACCGACAATCCGTACCCGGGCACAGTCTGCCTGTCCTCGCTTCCGCTACCAGAGGCGGTGAGGAGCAGGGTCACGAGCGGGGATCTCGCGACGATCCAGGTGGTCGAGGCCGCGAAGCACGGCGCGGGACTCTTCACCGTGGGTCTCTCCACTCTTTCTCGAGGGGTGACAACAGATCATCATCAGACTGACAGTCGAGGTTGTTACAGTGCGCCGACATCATCTTCACCGACGACAGCAGCAAGGTGCCCGAAGTGAACGAGAAGAACTGCTTCAACTCTAGCGACATCCACATCTCAGACGTTGCCATCCTCGGCTCGCAAGCGCTGCCCTCGGCCTGCTCCAGCCTTGGCGCGGCCGCCACAGCAGCGGTAGTGGGTGCGACAGCGTCGGGAGACACGTGGGGGTGGGCTTGCGAGCCGAACTCGCGGTCGGACCTGAACGCGTTGGGGTGTCCTTCGCCGACGTCGTCTGCTTCGTCTGCAGCCACGGGGGACAAGGGCAACGGCGCCCAGAGCGTGGGAGGGAAGAGTAGCGCCATGGCGGTGGTTGCCGTGGTATTGGCCCTGGTGTTGTTGCTGGTTGGGGTGTAATTGATTCAGCCGGTTGGATCGGTGGAAAAAGCGAGGAATGGACAGAATGGGTGTGTGTCTTGGTGTTGCCATTTGTTGTGTAAACAAAACCCCAAGTATTCGCCATTTTGGCTCTGAGATCCTGGAAGCAGTTCGCTGGGAATTTCTTGGCCCTGGGAGTGTGGGGTGTGGGCCAAGCGGCAACCCTCTCCAGACTCCAGGGTCTCCCTTGGCGCCCAAACCCTACTGTTTTCGGTAGTGGGGCGAGACAACCCCGCCCCCTCGACGCGAACCCCTGCACAAACAATGGGAGCGCGTCTTGGGCGGGACGAATCCGACTGATAAGGGAAACATCTCCATGTCGTCACCCGCGAAGCACTCGGAGCCTGTCGTTGTGCATGTTTTTTGCTTTTCCCCAACACCAAGTACTGTGACAAACACGACGCCATGAAAGCCATTCCGAGTCCCGTGTCGGCGAGCAAAGCCGCGTCGCATGCACACGGCCGACTGCCCTCAATTGGCCCCCAATTGCCCCATTCGCCCCAATTGTCCCGGCTCCCCCGTCACCCCGCCGTTGTTGACTCGGCCCGGGCGCACCGTCTTGCTCCCGCGTCGGACCGCGGAGCCATTGCCCTTTCGGCGACCCATGCGCATGCGCACAACCGCCCAGCCCTCCACACGCGCCGACGCTCGGGCTCCAAACCTTTCATGTTTGACGCCAAGGTCAATAAACAACCCAACCATCGCACCAAAATCGGCTTCTGGCTTGACAATGTCGTGACACCTCCGCCACCAAGCCCCCGGCCCAGGCGGAAATCAACAACTCCCAGCAGAGTCTCGCCGCACACAAGCCAAATCTTCAGGAACCCCGACTCTCCTCGGACACCCCTGGCCGACATCACACCTCTTGTGCTCGCTGCCGAGAGCGCCGCAAACACCTCCACCGTCCATGTCGGCCCGCCACCCGGGCAGCGCAGCCATTGTCGGACACCGGACCTCACCGGAGCCATCGACCTGCTGACGGCAGACGAGGCGCGACAGTTGCTGCTGCTGTCTGCCCAGTCCAACGTCTCGTTGGCCACCGCCATTCAGGAAATGGCTCTGACCCGGTCGCCGAGGCCAACGGGGCAGATTCACTACAGCTGCTTGGCCGACACCTTTCGGTTCGATGAGTACCCCATGCCGGGCAGTGGTTGAGCGTGCAGGTCTTTGTATCTCTACCGATGAGACATCAGATAGCATTCGCGCGATTCCAACGTGGGATCGCGCGCTATTCGGGGTCGTCAGAGCTCCTCCGCTCGCTCGGTGGATGGGCCGCCTCGTCTCCAGGCTGGGTACGCCAGGGTCCTGTCGTTCATCCGACTCTGGGAAAGCGCTGCCAATGCCGCCTCCGCTCAGGCGCTTCCACCCTGAAGACCAGTTTTGGCATCAAAGATGCATCCTTGCTGGCCCGCTAAACCGCAGGCCTTGGGTGTCATCTCGTGAAATGCGGAGCCGCGGTAGGGTCGCAGGAGTCAATCCGGCGCCGACGGTGCCATCGGAGGCACGCTGATGCTCGGCGACTGAGTCGAGTGCCACCCGTCTTGGCGTCAAGACATGCAGTTTTTACACTAGGGCACCGACGAGGACAGCTAGCGGGAATTCGGAGAATTGTAGGGGCGGGGGACTACCAGATGAGGGTATCCCGGGAGGCCTATCGCAAAAAGGACACAATCATTACTAATCTTTCCTAATCGGCGTTTAGAACGTGTGTCATCTACTTTGAGAGAATATGTTACATTGCATTGCATCTTACATGCAGATATTGGCCACTGGCGTGCTCCCTTCCCGCGTTGGCTCAGCCGAGCCCGAACGGTTGTCTTGCCTCCATGTCTGCCGCGTGCTCCCATCAACTTCTACCCCGACCTCCTCGAGCGTTGACCCTGTCTTTTGACGACTGCCACCGGCGACTAAGCAAATCCAGCATGGCTAATCCAGTTGCTATCGAGAAGACCGAGGGGCTGCTCCAACAGCTCCGTGCCGATGACGGTTCGCCCGCGGGTAAAGCGGCCCTCCTCCGCCAGCTCGACGAGATCCGAACTACGCTGCAGAGCCCTCCTGAAATAGCAAACTTTTACATCAAAAAGGCAAGTGCTCCTAGGTATGGGCGTGGATGGGTTTGTTGAACAACGGCCGCACCACAATGGCGTACCCGTTCTTTAGTAGCGGGCGAAGTTGAGCAGAGTTTGACACTACGACAGGGCGTGGCTCTGATCATCATCAACACCTGCCTCGAGCTCGGCGTATTCGACGCGGTGCCGCCCGATGTCCCAGCATCAGCCGATGACATTTCCGCCAAAGTGGGCATCGACGCGTCGATTCTATGTAAGCCTACATCTAACCCCGTGTCTTACTAGAACTCGTCACTAAGTACCTGATTTAGTGATTAACGTCCTAGCCCGCTTCCTCCGCGCTCTCACCCTCGAAGGCTTCTTCACCCTCATCCCGCCGGCACCACCCCAACAACCCGTCACCATGTACGCCCACACGACCGCCTCCCTCGCCCTCTACAACCCGTCCACACGTACGTCTACCCATTTTCTCTTTGTTTTGCTCCTACCATTTACTTACTTACTCAATCCCTTTGATACTACCCCCTTCCTTCCCGTCCCAACAACCCCCATCCCAAACCCACCACACCAGCCCCATCCCCAAAACAACCAACTAAACCAGAACAAAACAAAAAAAAAACAGAAACATAGTAGCGCGCCGCCCTAACCCTCCCCCTAACCCACCTGGTCCGCGCCCCAGCCTATCTCCGCAACCACACAGCCGCGCAGACCCGCGACCCGCGCCAGAACGGCGTAGCCTGGGGCATGGGCCTGTCTCACGAGCATCTGACCTTTTTCGAAGCGCTTGCGCGCGACAAGGCGATGGCGGCGTTTTGGGCCAAGGCGATGGAGAGTCGGGAGTTTGGGGGGGGTGGGTTTCCTTGGGGGGTTGAGCTCAGACTTGAAACTATGGAACTGGGGGAGGAGCAGGGTGAAGGGCTTGGGGGGAGGGTGCTTGTTGTTGATGTTGGTGGGGGGCGGGGGAGGGCGTTGGAGGGGATTAGGGAGGCGTGTCGGCTGGAAGGGGTTCCGCCTGGGGAGATGGTGTTGGAGGATTTGGAGGGGGTTTTGGAAGGGGTGGCGGGGATTGAGGGGGTGAGGAAGGTGGTGTATGACTTTTTTGCGGAGGGGGCGGAGCAGCCGGTCAAGAGTGAGTTTGCCTTTTTTTTTCTTTTCTAGGGATAGATGTTGAGTCTGTCTGCAGATGCACACGTCTACTACCTCCGCCGCGTCCTCCACGACTACTACGACGACCACGCCCGGCGCATCCTCCAGCAGGTTGTCGACGCCATGGGACCCACGTCTCGCGTGGTCCTCTGCGAGTACATCATGCCCGAGGACAACGACCTGGGAGACGACATCTTTCCGTACCTCATGGACTTTTTGCTGTTCATGGTCGGCGGACTAGAGAGAACCGAGGCGCAGTGGCGGCACTTGCTGGACAGCGTCGGGCTGGAGATTGTCAAGATCTGGCGGAGCACTGCTGTCCCATTCGAAGCCGACATTGAGGTGCGCCGGAAAGGGGCACGTTAGGCCGTTATTTCGACTTTTTCCTTGCACTTTTTCATGCCGGTCAAGCTTTACTGAAGCGACGTGCTGAACAACTGGTCGTGCTGATAAAACTTACAAAATACGGAAAAATATGAGCAGCTTAAACGGAACAAATAATCGTGCCGTAAAGCTTGCAAATGACTGAAAACCGCGAACACCCCGCTGTAGTATTTTAGGGTGAGACTTCATGCTTAACACCAATCCTGCGATGCAAAGTTCAGATTATGCCAACGTTCTGAAAACGCGAGTGTCTCCCACCATTGAAAGCCCAGGCCCGAGCGTTGTATGCGTCAACTTGTATCATTGACGGCCCCAAAGAGCTTGGGGCCCGGAGGAGAGAAGTTGGATAGTCCGAGGTTCACCGAAGAGTTCCCCGCGGGCGCTTACTGGTTTAAATCATCATCGCTGACCGCTGCTAGTAATGCAGAGTGTGACGCTGACGCTGATGTGATCATTGATGGTTGTCGATGACGGCTTCGAAAGCACGGTGCTCCAGTTCTTCCAGCAACCGTAGCCTACCTACCAGGTAGGTACCCTATCTAAGTGAAGTACTGGCTGCAGCCTGTAGCTGCTCTGATGCAGACTAAACAGAATCAAGTACCAGTGGTTCCAATTGCAGAGATGTTTACCAGTCTATTAACACCGATTCGTACCATATAAAATCCGGCAAGGAGACTTCTTTGATCTCGAGCCCTTTTTGACCTGCTTCTCAGGGCCCCACGAAAAAACGACAAAGGGAGGAGGCCGGAACGCTCTGGTTCTCCGAGTGCAACGAATCACGCGGGCTCGGGATGACTCGTTTGTATCATCCATGGATGCATGCAAACATGTGAATTGCAAACTGTTGGCCTGAGTCAAGCCCCAACCCAGACCGCTTGCGGCAGTACTAGGCGCCCACAACCACATCCTGCAGGTAGAAAACCCCGCCACCTGCCAGTTTTTCCTGCCTTCTTGCTTCCATTTGCACCAGTGCAATACAAACAGATCTCAGTTCAGTTCTCCCAACTCGAACTCACTTCTGGGCAAAAAACTGGTCATGGCTCGAGGCAACCTCGGTGATGTCGACTTCAATGACCTGGGCCGTTTTGCGGAGCTTCTGGGATCCAACTCCGCACTCCCGATTCCAGCCTTCAAGTCTCCCGATGACGTCCGCAAGGAAGCTCGAGAGAGATCGCAAACCATCCACGAGACATACAACGCATTGCACGCTATTGTGACACGTCACGAGGAAACTATCCAGAAGCGATGGATCAAGAAGTCCGGACAACAGAGGCGCAAAGTCCTGCTAGAATGCTGGCCAGGCATGTCTGCTGTTCACCGTCCCGACATCGAGGCCTTCCGCAAGGAAACCAAGAAGCAACGCGACCAGGAGACTAAATACCGGGAGAGTTTCTTGTGGCCATACATCAATCAGGAGGATCTCACAACGCCAAAGAGTCTCCCGCTGCTTCTCAATGCACGCGCTCGCCATCATCCGGCCCTCTTCTCGGCCGCCGACATTACAGCAATCCGTTTCGGCGTGGTGACCACTGCCATTGTGCCGGTATTCCTGAATGAATACGTTATGATCCTCAACGGCGCCATGGATGCTGATAAATACGGCGAGCTGATAGCCTGGGACGACCATCCGGACGCCTTTGAGTGGATGCACACGGAGAAGCAGTTCCTTCCTGGGGACGGTCTTATCGTCCTCGAGATTCAGGAGCGAATCCTGAGGTTTCTTCTTGACTGCTCCAAAACCATCCTTCACGATATACCAGCGGACAAACTTACATGTGGCACATATCCCGTCCAGCCCGAACCTCATCTGACGACCGAGGCGGAGGCCAACGGCTTCGAGTCACTTGCCGTCATGGCTGCAGAAGCACCGTATCGACTACCAGCTCGCCTCGATTTCAAACGGATGGAGCTGCTCCTTGAGGCCAAAGTATCAGCCGCCAAGGATCTCATCTGGGCCCTGAGAGAAGACCCCGGCTATTTCGCCGACCGGATCGTCGACATTAGAGAGCACAGACAGGAAATGCTCAAGGATATCATGGGAAATGTCCATCCGGCCCTTCGCCCTGGCGCAGGCGCCATCGTCGGGGCGCGTGTCATCGGAAACCTTGTGATCGAAGCCTACTCGGAGCTCGAGATCTTCACAGAGCTACATCGTCAAGCGATGGAGCTGCGTCTGCTGCATGACAACTACGCCGCTCGTCTCTCGCCCATCGAAGACCTGCCCGAAGACTTCCTCGACCGCCTCCTTACCTTTCGCCATTACCTCCGCCAGGCAGCCAAAGGGCCCCTGGCAGCGCTCCGTCATAACGTTGTCGCCTCCCCGCCGATGCGCAGGTTCTTCGTCCGCGAACCGCCCCCGGACGCCACCACCTCTCGAATCGCGGTCATGTCGAGACCTGGAAACACATTGACCAAAGTCGAAGGTCATCTGCACTGGCTCCTTAGCACCCTCTGGGAAGACGGCCACACGCTCTTCTTGGCCGACATGCCTTTGGTCTTGGACGAGCTGGAGCGACTCTTGCAGGCCGAGCCACGGGCCGCCGACTTGATCTCCTCCCGTGTTGCCGAGATCATTAGTAACGCGTCCATCATCAGCCAGTGCTTGGGTCAAATCAACCAGTACCAACCCTGGGCGAGAGGATTCGAGTCGGCCGAGGTGGACAAGTTGGAGGACATTCAGCAGGGGTTTGCCGTTTGGGCCAAGCCGCTGTCATACATGCTCAAAGGTATCAGGGACCAGGACTTTGTGCGCATTGCGGATTTGGGCGATCCTTCACACAGGCGCTTCTTCTACCCGGCCGAGAAGCGCCGGACAAAAGAGAACGTCGAAGCTTTGCGCCGCGCGGAGCAGAATCTGGGTGATTTCTGGCGTGCTGTTGATGAGATTGTGGACTTCAACTGCGAGCATCTTCAGGGCACTGTCGTGCGGGCTCTCTTGTCTGAAAAACGCATGTTCCAGTCTACCCCTGAGTGGGTGGATAGTGGCAGCGTCACAGAGAAGAAAGAGCAGCAGCGGAATGCTGCTGGCGGTGGCGTCGAGTCGCTGTTCAAGCCGCTGTCGACGCTGTATTTCTCTGAAGAGACAGCGGCGCAATCGAAAGTACCCAGGACGACCAAGACGAAAACCAAGGGAGAGTCAAAAGAGACATATCTGCCACCTATATCCCATGAACCTGTTGACACCGGAGCGGAACCGACGCCTGTTCGGGTCGACTCGCGAGCGCTCAAGGTCTTTCGCACGCTTTTCTTCAACCCGGGAGTGACTTCATCGCCGGGTGAGGTGGCTTGGCAGGACTTTATCTACGCCATGACGTCCACTGGCTTGTTCTCTGCGGAGAAGCTTTACGGATCTGCGTGGCAGTTTCAGAGGTTGGATACGGAAAGCCAGACCAGAATTCAGTTTCATCAACCTCATCCTCGGGGTAAGATCCCGTTTACCATGGCGAGGAGCATGGGAAGGAGACTCACTCGGGCGTTTGGGTGGATTGGAGAGATGTTCGTGCTAAGGGAGAAAGAAGATGCGTCGCAGGCTTAAGGATTGGGGGGGGGGAATAATCAAGAGATTCGATCTTTCTGGTCACAGATTTAGTTCCCCGAAACCAGCTACTTCCAGCAGAATACGACCAGCAAGGTCCTTACATGGCATAGGTGTTTCATCCTCCGGAAGATAGTGTCTAAAGGAAGGGTTGTCAGAGATGGCAGCGTCCGCGGCGAGTATGCTCACCTCGTTCTGGCTGCCGAATCGGGTGATGAGATGGCGCTACGAAACACAGCCCTCCTCCTCCAGAGTCACTTGTGACAATCTCATGAGAGATTATCCAAGGGCTGGAGTCCACGATCTTCGCTCTGTCATGTGGCTCTTGGCGGAGAAAGCTGGCGTCAAGGGCGACACGATCATCGGGAGCGAACAGACGCTGACCTCATCACAACTTGGACCGACCCAGCCTCGTTCGGTGCCGGATTCCCTGGCGAGCCTGGTGTTCCGATCCATTGCAAAATTGGCAGTGTGGGTATGTGTCTTCCGGAAGTGGGCCATGTTGGCTTGTTATTGGGCTGAGCCAGTGTTTGTTGAGGAATCAGGGAGAGAGATATTAGGACACCGTTCCTCCCTTGTGTCCTCCCTTTTCCCTTTTTGGTTTTTTTGGAGGGGTTTTCGGAATTTTTTTCCCCTTTTTCTTCTAGTTCTCTATTTTCTATTTGGTGAAATTCCGGGTGAGGGAGCGGGCGACGAGGAGGGCGGCGGCTCGAGTTGGTTGGATAGACTAGTAAGTCGTAACACCCCCCCCTGTCGGCCCCACGAAACAATTTCCCTTGCTGGTCATAACAGCTCAAACATGGTCGACTCATAAAACAATATCGCCATAAACCGCACCCCTACTTTTACAACCCAACTGAAAGCCTACACAGCTCTGTGCTGGCTCACAGCCTGGTCAACTCGGGCGTCCCCTCGGCCCGCGGGAAAGAGAACTTGGTCTCGACAAAGACCTTCTGGATGCCGTGGGCCTTGGCGTCAAACTCGTAGTAGACCTTGTCGATATCCTCGAGGGTGTAGCGGTGCGAGAGCATCTGCGTGGGGTCCAGCTCGCCCTGCTGGATCTTGCGCAGCAGGCCCTCCCAGTACTTCATCACAGGCGCTTGCCCGTTGCCGATGAGCCGGATGCCGCGCTGCATCAGGGAGCCGACGTTGAAGTGGTTGGTCTGGCCATGAAAAGTTAGCAGATGCAAAAAAAGGGTGATATAAGATAAACCGAAGCCCGACGTACATATCCCACATAGACACCAGTAACGCCGGCGCGGCCGTAGTTCCGCACCCCCTCGATCATCTCGTTGAGGATCTCGCTCGTGTCCGTCTCGGCGCCGAGCGACATCTCGAGCCAGTGCATCCAGCCCTTGGCATACTCGCCGGCGGCGCACTCGATGGCGACGTCCGGGCCGCGGCCGTCGCACATCTCCTTGAGCTTGCTGACGACTGTCTCCTTGTTGGTGACGCCGAAGCTGAGCGTCTTGTAGTCGATCACGGCGAGCTTGTCCCTGTGCTCGGCGGGCCAGCGGTCCGAGATGACACTCAGCCGGGGCTCCGTGTCGACAAAGATGACCTTGCTCGCGCCCTCGCCGAGGGCAAAGACACCGGCCATCTGGCCGATGGGCCCGGCGCCGAAGATGGCGACCCGGTCGTTGGGGTAGACGGCCGTGTCTTTGACGGCGTTGTAGGCCGTGGGGAGGACGTCGGAGAGGTAGAGAGCTGTGGCGATTATGAGTTAGATGTGCGCCTGCAGTTCTTGAAGGGTGGTTGGCTACGGTACCTTTCTCGTCCGGGACATCGTCTGGGATCTCGAGCAGGTTGGCATCTCCGATGGGCACGCGCACGTACTCGGCCTGCCCGCCGGCAAAGCCGCCCGTGAAATGCGAATAGCCAAAGAAGCCGGCGGATTGGGAGCCGTACATGGCTTTGGCTGTCTTGTTGGAGTTGGTCTTCTCGCATTGCGACGAGAGTTTTTGCTTGCAGTAAAAGCACTACGCCGAGAGATGGGTGGTCAGTGGTGAGACACGCAGAATAGAGTTGTCTTGGTGTTTACCTCTCCGCAGGTGATTTGGAATGCGGCGACATATCGCTTCCCGATCTTGATGTTCTTCACGGCCGGGCCGACCTGGTCGACGATGCCGCAGAATTCGTGTCCGAGGATGTCGCCCTTGCTCATCTGGATGACGGATCCTGCCGACGGATTAGCAACTTGAACGGGCTCCCCAGGGGTTGTCGCCCCGTACCGTGTAGCAAGTGGAGATCGCTCCCGCAGACGGTGGTTCCGGTCACCTTCAAAATCACATCTCGGTCCTCGATAATTCGCGGTTTCGCAACGTCGACTGGGGAGCGGGTGTGTTAGCGCGGGCGTTCAGCTGCATCGCCAGCAAATGTGAAGACACGGTCGGTCCACAGCCACGTACGGACTTCCACCTTCTGTTTTCCCTGCCACACTAGTGCCTTCATTTTCTCATTGGGGTCGCCGACTCCCTCGTAGTTGGCGATGTCCTGCTTGATGTTCTCCTTTTCGTGGCCGATGGCCTTCTCGACCGCGTAGGCTGCTTGTGATGTCGCCATGGTGTCTGGGTGTTGTGCTGTGTTTGTTGTGTGAACCGTCTAGGTAGTAGGTATCTATCCGTATGTACAGAAGCATGCGACACGGGTGAGATGAAAGGGCAGCGGTCGCTCTTTTGGTCACAACGCCATGTCGTCAACGTCAGAATCCATTCTGATGCTACTGTATGCGCCCCATTGGTCTCTGTGGCCATGGCACGGCTACCTATGAGCCTATGACGGTGTGGCTCGTCATTGGCAGCCAGCCGCGACTCTTTGTATGGCCTGGCTCGAGCCTGGTTTGGAGGCCAACGATTGATGATGTCATCGAGGGTGGGCTCGAACGCGTTGGATGATGGATCGCCGGATGGTCCGCGGGGGTGCGAAGGTGGGGGGAAATGTGGGGACACTCGTGTGGGGACGTCTGGTTGACATCAGATGGAAGTCACTCGGTGGGAAACAGAGAAACTGAAGACGAAATAGAAGGTAAGAGGAATAGGAAATAGGGTGAAAAGATAAAATCATGGCGACAGGTGAGTGAAGGTAAAAAAAGAGAAAACCAAGGGAGGAACAGACAGGTAATTGATACTATAAAAACAGGAGTCTGGAGGAAGAAATCAAGCTCAAACTATTCCACAAAGAGTGTGAAGAACTGCTCAACCTTGGGCTCGAACCAAGAATATGTAGCGTTAATTTAGTAAGGAACTGAAGCCTGAGTTCCCGCCACTGTGCCCCCAGTGATAAGTTTTTCCTATGTAATGTCGGAAACCAAGACAGAACATGCTCAAGGTCCACCCACCCACCCCCCCCTCCGCCCACAAACCCTGCCGCTTAATTGGCAATATTGAATATTTTGTAAAGAATACACATCACCAATTCGCCATTTGACCCGTCGCTTTATTATCCTATCCTTGTCGAGTCCCTAAATTCTTTGTCTCGGTCACGGAACTGAACTGGCAACAGCCCTTGAACATTGCGGTTGTTCCAGTTTCCAGAACAGCCTAGGCCACTCGAACGGCGGAAGCAATTTATATTAAAAAGAAATGTCTGCCACCACATCCAGATCCGATTCAACTAGGTACCCATCCCTACTCCTTAACATAAAATGGCGTGGTCTCTGTTCCGTCTTTCCTCAATCCTGACCATCGCACTGGTCTTTGACTGTGCGGCGACTGTTTTCGCGGTCCCACTTACACCGAAGAGCAACATGGATGCAACGGCCACAGTCGAGACCCCGCTAACAACAACCCAACCTGCGGCGCCAGCTGGACGATACGTTCTTTCGAGCACTGAAATTGGTCTGGTAGTGCTTGGATGCATCATTGCCCTCGTGGTCGCGTCAGGCCTGCTGTTCCTGTGCTGCTCGGTACGCAACAAAGGCCTCGGCCCAGGAAACGATGTTGAGTTGGGGACGATAGACAACCGCGCACCCCAATCAAACCCAGGTGTTGATGTTGACACCCCTCAGCCTGGACAGGTAAAGGGAAGTTTCGAGTGGTGGCAGAAACAGCGAGATTCCAGAAAAGAAGAACATAAGGAGTGGGCTAAGAAGAAACGAGCCGAGATGACCGCACTGCGGTTGGAATCGGGAGGCCGAGGACGGGCATACTTGATAACCCGATGCCCCGACGAGAACCCGAGTGGGCACGCTGGCACCAGTATTGCCATAGAGCAGAGTTTGAGATGTTGAAGGGTACCTATTTTTTAAGTTAACTATGGACGTGAACTTGTAGGAAATGATTAGCCAAGTCTGCAATCCAAGGACCATTCTTTACGACATGTCATCATTGTAATTGAGTCGACAGTGCCCCTCATGCGTACCGAGGAGTTCACTCGGGTCATGTTGACGCCAGGCGGCACCTGATCTACGTGCAGCACTGCAGTTGTGCTTTCCGCATGACGAAGACCGCTTCCCCTCGGCTCACAAAAAGCCATCATGGCATTTCCTCGTTCTTCGTTCCTCCTTCCTCCTTCCTCCTTCCCTGTTCCAAAACCACCGACCAAGGTACCTAGAGAGCAACCAAACAACTATCTCCAAACGTTCAATTCAACTTGTATATCCTATCAAACCTCACTTCGGCAGCTAGAATGGCTCAGATTCTGAAACGGTACCAGCATCTGGTTCGGTATGCCCACTGGGCCTACATGAATGATGACGGTGCTGAATTCCGGTCGGCCGCGACGGACTTGCACGGGGATGTCGCGTACCGCAAGCTCCAGATCGTCACCCCCTTCCTCAAGGACAAACTGAAGGCCATCACTCCCAATACCCACGTCCACTTGGGACTCCGGGGCCGTGACACCCTCGTCCTCGCCTTCAGGGGCACCGACTTCCCCTTTACCCTGGAGAACCTCGCCAACCCCAAGCGTTGGTGGGGATTCTGGGGCAACGTCTGGACCGACGTGGCCTTCCGCATGGCCCAGATCAACTGGCTGCCCGTGGAAGCCCCTCCCGTCCTTGTCCACGAGGGCTTTTTGGAGGCCTTCGACAACCTGATTGAGGACAACGACAAGCTGCGCAACAACATCAACCACCTCCTCCACAACTCCCCACCGGCCAAGATCGAAATCTGCGGCCACAGCCTGGGCGCCGCCCTCGCCACGCTGTGCGCCCTGTGGTGCCGGACGCAGTGGCCGTCGGCCGACATCACCTGCGTGACGCTGGGCTCCCCGCGCGTCGGCAACGAGGCCTTTTGCGAGACCTTCACCGCCAGCAACATCCTGCACTACCGGCTCGTGGTCGACGGCGACCCCATCCCCACCGTCCCGGACCGCTTCACGCAGGCGCTGCCGGGCAAGCTCCCCGCCAGCGACCAGGACCCGAGCTGGACCGCCGACGACCGGCGCTACCACCACGTCGGCACGCCGGTGCTGCTGCACGAGCAGAACGGCGCCGGGCCCGGGGCTAGCGTCCTCGCCAACTCGGTCGACTACGGCGTCGAGCGGCCCGACATCGAGGCCGAGGAGGAGGCGCCCCCGCTGCCTTGGGTCTTCAAGGTGCCCTATGAGCTGGGCGGGTTCCTGGGTTACTGGGCGCTGAGGGGCATGCGCATGGCGCCGGCCATTTGGCAGTATCATGACCCGTTGGGGTATGAGACGGTGGTGCAGCGGATTTTGGAGAAGGCGCCTGGTGAGGTTGATCCGTGAACCCCCCCTTTTTCTTGTGGATTCTAGACTAATACCGGATGTGTTAGGCATTGTAGAGTCGGCCTAGCATACTGGGAAAGGACCCGAGATCGGTGTGTACGGCAAAGTCATGCTTGCGTTGGGGGATCAGAATCAATGGGTCTAGCTGGGTAATGGGTAACGTCTTTTGGCCCTTTTCTGTCTGGCTGGGTATTGGGTACTAGTAACATCTGTTACCCCTTTTCTGCCCTCCATGCATGTTGTCTTTCATGGAAGACAGATCAGCGCAAGTATCATGTAGTTTGCTTGAGATAAGCGTTTAAACTACTACGAAACCCCTTTACTCGGTGTCATTGTTTACTAGTACTAGTACTGAACAGTAATATGCCCAGTGTTCTAGTGTATGTCTAAAAATAGAATGACACCTCCCGCCACCCGTCCTCTCCCCGAGTCCCCGTAGCCTGCACCCGTCTGCCTGGCCGGGTCCCTTTCCGCAGACTTCTGCGTCCACTCGCCTTCTTGTTTATTCACCTTTTGCAGTGTCCCTTGTCGCTCACTTAAACATATAAGACTCCATTTGCCATGGCCATCGCCGAAGCACTGCCGTTCCTCGCCTTGGCGCTGAGTGCCCTCTATGGTACCGCTCTCGCCGAGAACAGCGGCCAAGAACAGCGGCCATCATGGAAAGAGGCAAATTGTTGGTAACCAAAATAAAGGAGTCTGTTATGAGGAGAGTTGGGTTCCGGCTTGTCTAGGTTCGTAGTCGAAAACACCCCCTCGACCACCACCATGCCCCATCATCTGACACGCCCACTCTCTAGGTCCCTTCGCCTGCGTCTCAAATGGGTGCATTTGCTGCTCTGACGACGTATCGTACGCCATGCCGGGCGAGTCTTGCCCGGAGGGTACCCATCCCCTGCCGCCAGCATGGCCTGGGTCGTCTGGAGCATCCGGCTCTGGCTCTGTCGACCACACTTCGTCGGTGCTCGTCTCGACTGTGAAGACCTCCTGCACGGCCGTATCCGTCAGCGCCACCAACGAGGCCCTCGCGAGCGAGGCTCGAGGCTTTTAGCTCGTATATTGCCACCGCTCTGCCAGCTCTCTCGACTGAGACCCACGCCTACATCACGGTTGATGTGGTGGAGAGCTTCGCCCCCATGCCTACTTCGACTAGCATTCGGAATGTCGGGAATGAAACGGGTGGGACGATGCTCCCGACTCCGGTTACTGCCGGTGCGGCGGGACTTGCAGGCTCTAGAGGCTTCGTTGCTGGAATAACCGTCGTGGTGTTTGGGGTGAGGGCAACTTTGAGTTTGTTGTGAGCACGGGTGATCTGGATGTCGGCATTCATTTTCATGAGTTCGAGCTGTGCTGCTGTAGAAAGCCAAAGCTGAGAGACTTGAAGAATAATATGGAATTCAAAACAGAAGTCATAGCCACTTTCTCCATGATATACAACACACACTTCCTAGTAATTGTCATCATGTCTCTCGAAACGACACAAACCACCCTCCTGTGGACTAATTTTCTCTGAAGCAAGAATAACCGACGGTTTGTTGATCGGTTGATGGTGTGGAGAGTTCGTATCCCTTCGATGAACGACGCAGGGGTGACCACACCCCGGCGTCACGCTTGCCCCCTTTTTGAATTTGCGTTTCACACAAATAGCAAGGTTACATTCTTCCGTTTCAGTTCGTTCCCGAATGTTCAAAGATCGACGGAGCAAGGCTACTCTAGAACCCGACCAGAACAACAAATTTCAATAGCGTTGTATTTGAAGATCCCAGGATCGACAATCGGCGTTGTATTCCGTCCAGATTCTTTGACTGCGGAGCCTCAGTATCAACGTGCGCCAGTGATTCAAATTCAGCAGCTATTTCCCTCTCGTCTTTCCTTGACTGTGCATGCGGCCTGGCAGATCCACGCTCATCCCGGATTCCGCGATCCATGATCATGCCAAGATCCCCTGAAACGAGCTGTGGGCTGTTGTTTCTCCCCAACATCCCACTCGATTGAGATCATCAAAATTGCTCTGGAGCGGAAGGAGAGAGAACATTCGCGATGTACGAGCAGTGTTTTCTCGTGATTATACATACATGGGATCGTATGATGTGAAGTTCACATCCCGCAGACCAAACAGGAAACACACCGGAATCTATGAACAGACCGGCGATGGATGAGTGTTCCTGGCGCCTAGCTTACTGTTCGCAGGAGCAGCCGCAAAAGTCTTGGTCCGAATCCTATTGCCAAGCCTACCTACCCACATTGTTGGGGCCGATGATTTGTGCGCATCACAGCCGAGATTGCAGGTGTTTGACCTGGACGGAGTATACTCCGGAGCCTCAACGAAGCTACAGCAATGATGCAACTGCCGATGAGAGCGTTGGCGGTTGTTGATCCTGGACCTTGTTCTAGGGGGTGACAGGCCGAGGAGGGACTCCCCCATCAGGTGGGATGGTACGGATATGACGGCCCGTGAGCCTCAGGGGCGTTCAGTGTCGTTGATAAATATGTCCGTTTTCTCCCTTTGAAGACTCGAGATACTCTCTTCAACCAGCCACAGTCTCTCTTTTGTGTGCGTCTGCAACGACCTTTCACTTCCTTTCGCTTCTTCAAAGAAAAGTCTTCTGTTCTCTTCGTTATCGCAACGACTTGACGTCCGTTCGCTATTATCTTTTGCAACCAACTTTGGGCACACACGTTTGCTGTGTATCTACTAGTACCTTTGTCGTTGAGACCTTCACCAAACATCTTCACCAAACATCTTCACCATGAAGACCGCCGATACTCTTGCCGCCATCCTCGGCCTCGTCTCGAGCGCCAGCGCCCATTACACCTTTGACAAGCTCCTGATCAACGACCAGCAAGTCGGCGGAGACAGCACGTACATCAGGAAGCACACCAACGGCTACATGCCCATCAAGTTCAAGAACGCCCCGGATGGCTCCATCACACCGCTCGATGCCGACTTCTCTTGCAACAAGGGCGCCACTGGTGCCCCCCAGGTGATCACGGTCAAGGCAGGAGACAAGATCGGCCTCCGTCAGGCCTTTGGCGCCAACGGGATTCAACACCCTGGCCCCTCGCAGGTTTACATCTCCCCCGTCACCAACGCAAAGACCGACAGCGGCAGTGATTGGTACAAGATCCACCAATCCCTAGTCTGCAGGGAGGGCTCCGCTGAGAGCTTCAAGACCAACGCCTGGTGCAGCTGGGACGAGAACAACGTCTGGGGCGTCATTCCTGCCACCATCCCCAACGGCCAGTACCTCCTCCGCGGCGAGCACATCGGTCTTCACGGCGCTCATGACGGCCAAGCCGAGTTCTACACCTCTTGCGCCCAGATCGAGGTCACGGGCAACTCGGCCGCCAGCATCCCCGGCGAGTCTGTCAAGTTCCCCGGTGCCTACCAGGTGGCCGACGCAGCTGTCAACTTCAGCGTCTGGGGCCGATCCACCTCGTACCCCGTTGCTCCCGGTCCCGATGTCATCCCCGGCGGCACCATCCGCGGTTCTGCCAGCGGTGCCGGCGGCGACAAGCTCCAGACCGTTCCTGGCGGCGCCAGCTCAGGCTCCGGGAACAACGGCGGCGGCAGCAACAACAACAGCCCTGCTCCCTCGGTTACAGCTCCTTCTGCCACCGCTTCTGCTACGCCTCAGCCTACCCCTTCCAATGAGCCCGGCAATGGCAACGGCAAGGGCTGCGGGCGCTCATTCCCCCGCCGTGCTGCCGTCGCTCTCGCGGCCAAGATCGACGCTGAGGCTGCCTAGCAGTAAAATGCTGAATTGTTACTCGTGATGTCGGTTTGTCCGTCTCACAACCGTTGAGAGGTCGGCCAAGGATAGTCGTGCGTCCCAGTGTCCTCCATTCGAACGAGGTGGCTGAAAGCAAGATATCTATCTTCTGGACATGAGACGCTAGAATCCTGCAAACGGGTCTGCAGCTGTATTCTCAATTCTTTCTTTCTCTTGCTGTATATATTCTTGCTAGCAGATAGTCTGTGCAAACACTTTTCCCGTTAAGCCCATTAGTACTCTTGACCCAGATTGATTAACGTAAGGAGTTGTAAAGCGCAGTGATATCCAACTCATCAATTTCTCAATACCTTGGATCGACGGCACCCACAACCCAGTACCACTTGAGAGATGCCTCTGGTACGCGTGCTGTCAACAGCCCTCCAAAACATCATCCCCGGGTAGGGCGGGTTCTGAATGTCAGTTCGTTCCGAAGATTTGGATTGCTGGCACAGCACTCTCCAAAACGTCGAATCAACAGACACAAAAACTTCCCCAAGCCGCGAGCCCGCCGCCGCCAAAGCCCTGACGAACGCATCCACAGCACCATACACAGCGTCTTCTCGGGCCTCAAACATCAGCTTGGCCCTCACATCCTCAACGAGATAAGGACTTTCGGCTGGAAACAGCATCTCACCCTCCAACGAGACGTGCAGTTTCCTCAGACCGGAAAATGTTGCGTGCAGGAAGTCAAATGGCAGTTGGTAGTCGGAGCGTGTCCATTCGGAGCGGAACTTGCGTGGCTGGAACCCGGGCGGCGTGATCACAGATCACCTCCCAGCCGAGCTCCAGGTTGGACCTGTTGGTGCCTCGCTAATGTTATACGAGAAATAAGCGACGCGCTACGCCGGACGCGTCGTGCAATTTCCCCCACAATCCTACCGATATTTTCGGCGGTTATAACTCGCGGCGCCGCGAGCCTTGAGAAAAACCTCATCCCAGAGTCATTTGTCGCAATTGTATCAAGGCGAAAACCAATCATGAAAACGACATCCTACCTGTCCACGGCGACGGGGCTCCTCTTCCCAATGGGCCTCGTCCTCGCACCAGCGGCAGCGCAGTCCACGGGATTGATGACGCTCTTCCTCCCCGACTCGGAACCGCTCTCCCTCGAGGCCTCGGCCGTGGCTGTCAACACGGTCGGCACGGTCCCCGTCATTACCCTCGAAGTCGCCTGCCCAACGGCAGCGTCCCCCGACAACGACGCGTGCCGGCGGGCGGGCATCTACCCGGCGCAAGTCTACCACACGCAGGGGTCTGTGTGGGGCGGCACGACGACGTACTCGGCAGACGACAGCACGACGACGTGGGTGTGCACGCTGGGCGGGGGTGGTATCACCGGCCTGGCGGGCGAGTGCACCAAGACTATCGTCAGCGGCGGGGGTTCGACCACCAAGACGCGCACCGAGACGGCGCAGTACGAGGGCTGCTATGTCGCCGCGCACCAACGGCCCATCGTGGTGACGGCGGGGGTGGACAAGATCGACCGCGCGCATTATTACGACGAGATTGACGCCAGCAAGTATATCTCGATTCACAGTAGTCTACTGGCCGACGCCGGGTGTCCCGCGAGCCAGACGACCATGTGGGCCGGGGCCGTTGCTTCGTCCACGACGGGCGCCGCGGATTCGACGGGTGCAGCAACGGGTCCGTCGTCGAGTGATGGTTCGGCGGCAACGACTCCCACGACGCCGCCGACGGGGACTGGTCCAGCTCCGTCGGCTACGACTTCTTCGAACGGCGCGGGAAGGCTCGGAAAAGACCCGGTGGTGGCATTGCTGCTGGTGGCACTGGGGGCGACGATGGTGCTTGGGGTGTTTTGAATGGGATCTTAATTGGTTTTTGTACCTAATCTGTTGATGTACCGGTAATTACAGTTGGGCGATAATGAGGAGTGATTATGGCGTATGATGGACCGACTCGGTTACTTCGTTTCAACGAGGAATGATTGTGTTGGAACATCTACGCCAGAGTAAGGTCCTCGCAGGAGGACGCGGCGGAGGACAGGGGGTGGCTTACTACAAGGGTAGTAGTCACGTGGTCTAGGACCTCGAGGCTGGCTGCAAATATCCGCGCCCCCTCATTCCCCCCCCCGTCCGAGAAGAAGAAGAGATCATCAATCAGAACCACCAATTTGCACGTCCCTCTCAAGGAGAGGGTATTTGCCCTGTGTTTCTAATGTATCGCGATACCTGGTATTTCCTACAGATTGAGCCCGTGAGGGACGATGACGGCGGGAAGGAACCTGAAATTTGGTGCTGCGGCGGCCCTCCCAGAGACCCACAGAGCCACTCCAAAGCCACGTGCGCGACCCACAGTTCTCTCTGCAACGACGTCCCTCAAGGTTCAACTTTAGGGGGCCCAAAACTTGATACAACTCCAACACTCCAAAACCTACATTCGCAACATCCCTCCGCGCTGTTAGTGCTGGGCCGATGCCGACGCCGGCGCCAAATTCCACAGGGAGCAGCACGCGAGCCCTGCGGGGCGCGTCGCTGCTGATCCTGCTCCAGGTTGTTTCTCGGGCCATCACGTTTGTAGCAAACCAGGTGCTGCTGCGCTTCTTGACCGCACAGCTTCTCGGCGTGTCGACCCAGCTCGAGGTCTATTACTTGTCCGTCATCTTCTTTGCCCGCGAGAGCCTGAGAGTAGCCATCCAAAGACAGAACCCGTCGAGCCTTGCAACCAAAGACAGCAAGGATGGCGAGACCAGCAACAAATCCACCCAAGCGGTCGTCAACCTAGGCTACATCTCCATTGCCCTGGGTATCCCGCTTGCACTCCTCTTTGGTCGGCTCTACCTAAGCTCTCTGAGTACAAGCACCCTCGCATCGGCCCCGAACCTGGTCGTCTCCCTGTACATCTACGCCCTGGCGGCAGTTGTGGAGCTTGTTTCGGAACCCGCCTTCGTGGTGATGCAGACGCGGTTGCAGTTCGGGACGCGCGCCACTGCCGAATCAGTCGCCACCTTTTTGCGCTGCGTCGTCACTCTGGGGTCCGCAGTATGGGGCGCCAACCGCGACCTGGGCGTCCTCCCCTTTGCCCTTGGCCAGCTGAGCTACGGCGTCGGGCTCCTCGCCGTCTACACCTGGCACGGCGCCGGGCTCGCCAGGCGGGAAAACTTCTCCCTCCTCCCCCGCCGCATCACCAGCACCCCCCCAACGACCACAACAACAAAAGGCCACCCCGAAAAACCCGCTTTCATCCTCTCCCACTTCTACCGCCCCACCTTACAGCTCGCCTCCAGCATGATCGCCCAAAGCATCGTCAAACACATCCTCACCCAAGGCGACACCTTCCTCGTAACCACCCTCTCCACACCGACAGCGCAAGGCGTCTACGCCCTAGCCAACAACTACGGCGGCCTGCTAGCCCGCCTCGTCTTCCAGCCCATCGAGGAAAGCAGCCGCAGCTATTTCAGCCGCCTCCTCACCACCACCACCACCACCACCCCTTCCAACCCTAACACCGCCACAGCAGCCAAAACGGAAGCCCTCACAGCCCTCCAATCCCTCCTAAAAGCCTACCTCCTCCTCTCCCTCCTCATCACCACCCTCGGCCCGTCCGCCGCCACCCCCTTACTCACCCTCGTCGCCGGCCCGCGCTGGGCCGGCTCGGGCGCGGCCGCCTGCCTGGCCGCATACATGTGGTATGTGCCGCTGCTGGCGCTCAACGGCGTGGCCGAGGCGTTTGTGGCGTCGGTGGCGAGCGAGGGCGAGGTGCACCGGCAGAGTGCGTGGATGGGGGTGTTTTCGGTTGTTTTTGGCGGGGCCGGGTTTGTTTTGTTAAAGGTGTTGGATTGGGGGGCGCAGGGGTTGGTGGTGGCGAATGGGATTAATATGGCGTGTCGGATTGTTTGGTGTGGGGTGTTTATAAGGGGGTATTTTTCTTCTTCTTCTGGGGGGACGACGGGGTTGGAGGTGTTGGCCGTCATGCCCTCGCCCGGGGCGATGCTGGCGGGCGCGGTCACGTCGCAGGTGGTGAGGAGGGTGGTTGGGTCGGCCGTGTCCGGGGCGGCACCGCCGGCTGGTGCGAGGGAGGCGGTGGTGGAGCTCGTCCAGTTGGCGGCGGTTGCGCTGCCGTTTGTGATGGTGGTGTAAGTGGGATTTCTATAATTTTCTCGCGTCGCGTCTATGGTATCGATCGGATGGCTAACATGCAAAGCAGGGCGGTGTTTGAACGGCGGTTTTTGCACAGCGCTTTTCTGGCCCTGAGAGGTAGGGGACAACAACCCAGCTCTTGAATACTATTCCGGCCTGGGAGGGCCAACTAGCAAAACAACCAAACCACCGAACGCCTCGCTATGTACTCTAATCGAACGTGATCTTGGTGGCTTTCTTGCTCATATCCACATCCTTGAAGAAGGCACCATACGAATCGTGCGCCTTTTTCTTGACCGTCGTGCCGAACTTGAGCAGCTCCTCAGGGACGGGCTGGTTGGCGCCTTTCAGGATATTTACGAGGCTAAGAAGACAAGGTAAGCAGGTTGAAGATTATGTGGCGGCTAACGCGAGCACTTACGATCCAGAGTGCGACTTGTCGTGCTCAGTGAACAACGTGATGGCCTTGCCCTTCTTGCCGGCGCGGCCAGTCCGCCCAATACGATGGACATAATCCTCAATAGTCAGGGGGAACTGGGGTCGGGTCAGCTTTTGAAGACGTAAGGCGGGAAGTGATACATACCGTGACGTTGATGACAAGCTTGACCTCCGGGATATCCAGACCACGCGCGGCAACATCGGTTGCGACCAAAACAGTCGTCGTGCCGGCCTTGAACGCCTCCAGACTCCGCGTCCGCTGGTCTTGCCGCAGGTCGCCGTGGATGCTGGCCACACGGATGCCTCTCCTCTCCAGATTCTGCTCCACACGGACAGCCTCCTTCTTGTATAGACAAAAAACCAATATCCTGTCGTTCTTGGCGCTCCCCTTCTGCGCCTCCCTAAGCAACTCCAGCAGGCGCTGCTCCTTGCCGCGGGGGTCAACCACCTCGACCTTCTGCTCGATGCGGAGGTTGGCCTGCAGCTCGACCGACCCGTTGCCCACTCCATTCTCGTCGCCGCCCGCGCGGGTGCGGTTGCCGATGGTCACCTTGACCGGATCGATCATGAAGCCCTCGGCCAGGCCTTGCACGCTCACCGGCCAGGTGGCCGTGAACATGAGCGTCAGTCGCTTTTCGCGCGGCGGGCAGCTGCCGAGAATGAGCTTGATGTCATCCTCGAACCCCTTGTCGAGCATGCGGTCGGCCTCGTCGAGGACAGCAAACATGACGTCGGACAGAGACACGGCGCCTTCGGAGAGGAAATCCTTCAGCCGCCCGGGAGTGGCAACGATGATGTCGGCCCCGTTGTTCTTGCGCAGCAATGCGCGTTGGTCGTCCTTGGACGCGCCGCCGTACAGGCACACGGCCGAGAGCCCGACGAGCGCGGCGAGCGACGACATGGCGGCGTGGGTCTGCATGGCCAGCTCGCGCGTCGGCGACACAACCACAGCGCGGGCGTAGGCCGTCCTGTCGTACTTTTCGTGCGTCGGCTTGGGGCTGGAGGCAAGGGACTCAATGCAGGGCAGGGAGAAGGCCATCGTCTTGCCAGACCCGGTCTCCGCAATGCCGATCACGTCGCGACCGGCGAGTGCGAAGGGCCATGAGGCGGCTTGGATCGGTGTCGGCGCGCTGAAGCTGGCAAAGGGTTTCTTGGAGAGCAGGGTCGAGGTCGGGAGGTGGGAAAATTGCATGACCGGCCTATATTTGCTGCCTGACGGGTCGAAGACTGCGATTTCTTGCTTCTTCAAAAATTCTTGGACCTCGGCTTCTGACACGGCGTCAAGAGTGCTGGTTTGCTGGTATGAGTAGGCGGCGCCGTTGCGCTGGGCTGCACCGTTGGCCGCCGGGGTAGTGCCATTGAACACCCCGTTCTGATCGGTCGGGTTTGGTGTCGACTCCTCTGAGGACTTGGATTTCTTCTTATCTTTCTTGGACTTCTTCTCGGGCTTGGGCTCTGATTCGGCTTCGGCGCTGTCTCCGTTCTGCTGCTCCTCGGGCTCCTCCTCAGACTTCTCCTTTTTCTGCTTCTTGTCCTTCTTTTCCTTTTTATCCTTCTTGTCCTTCTTGTCCTTCTTCTTCTTCTTCTCGGCCTTCAGGGAGGAGGGCTCGGTGTCGTTCGGGCCATCTGGGATCTCGTCCGTCTTCGTTTTCTTCGTGAGGCGTGCGGTCTGCTCCTCGCCTTCGCTGCGGGCGTGCTTCTTTCCGGCCGACATGTTTGCGATACAGAAAGCCGAGGAAATGTAATCTGTATGGCGGCAGTCACAGGGTCTGCGCGTGCCCGGGAAACATGGGCGCAAGCGGGACGGGGCCTCTGGCAAAAGGCGGCGGGAAATTTTCCCATTTTCTTATCGATAAGATAAGGACCCCTGTCGACGTCGCCCCACGGCGGTTCATCCCACCTCGAGGCTCGAGCCGAAGGCTCTGAAAGAGCCAAGAATGGAATGCCACCCCAGTGCGGCACAGCGCCGCTGTTGCTTGTTGCTGCGTGGTCTGCTGTCTGCCGCGTTCAACGAGAACCTCCAGGTGCCCTCAATTAAAGTTCGAATTGTCGGAGAAACAACAATGCCCGACTGTTACAACTCATCATCCATGGTTCTGCCCTCATCATGAGCTCCTTGGTCACTCAGATTACCCGCGCCTTGTCGGTCGTGTCTCCAGGAGATGGATGGCTGGGCGACGCGTGCCCAACTGAGATACGGCAGACAATACCGACCTTCACTTGGGGGGGCAGGTCACCGGCCTCGATGGCGAACATCCACGCTACCATGTGCGGTGCCCAAACATCTCAACGCTACAGGTGCGCACGGCTATGATCGGGTGCACCGGACATCCCGACAGATACAACTTCCCGTTTGATGTCCGAGGCGGCGAACAATATGCCTCGGCGCCCGCCGTTCTATCACTCGACGGCTACAACACCGAGACACGCGAACCGGATTCTTGCCCAAACCGCTTCTCTTGGGACTACTTCTTCAGATTTGGGAAATGGCCCAGCACTGCCAGCAGCGATTGGCCGTGCCTGCTCCAGCTTGTCCTACCAGACCTACCAGAAGCTCAGAGATCCAAGACGAACTTGGACCTCTGGCTCGACGCTATGGACTTTTCGCGCATACATACACTGCAGCTGAACGACACCCGAGGCGGCGGCGTGATGACGGAGCAGGTTGTGCGCCACCTCCGTACCAACGGCGACGGCACACTCGAGGGGAAAGGAGTTGGGATGACGCGTCACGTAACACTAAGCTGTTGTGATGCAGCTAAACCCTTTGTTGACGAATGTCACACGCAGCCTGCCGCGATCTTCCACTCAAGAAATTGCACGAGACATGCAGCTCAAACGGGGCTGTGCTGAACCGCAGAAACGCCAATACGAGACACCATCCAGGGCCTGCCGTCCATTACCGGAGCCCTCGCACAATTCCGGATGCTGCGCCCGTCTCCGGCTTCCTCGGTGGCACAACCGTAAACCTAAATCCCACGCTTTGCCCGAGTAAAAATCTTCATTCGCAGATCTAACGCTGTTTCTCTCCTATCGTCGTGGTGGCTGAGCATTCAGGGATTCAGGGACTGCAAATTATCACCACGGTTTGTGGACCGCGGAATCCTTCGCGCCGTTCCTCTCCCCTTTCCCGACCTGTAATAGTTTTCCCTGCCTGACCAGTCACCCAACATTCCTCATTGACCTTCCCCACCAGCCTCATCGTGACGAACTTCCCTCCGAGGTAACCGTCACCCCCAAACCTCAAAACCCCGGATCCAACTCATTCACATACAGCGGATCAACCTTGACCTCTTTCAGCCACAACGGCCAAGGCTTGTCGACAATATCGATCTCCGTCTCCCAGCTGTCTCGGATCTGCCGCTCATTCAGGTGCACTACCCCGTTACCCCGGCCCGTGTAGGCGTGCTGAATCTTGAGCGCCTCGGACTGCACCTTGGCATTGGTCACGGCGTAGATGCCTTCGAAGGTGGCGATTTTGATGTCAGTTGCTACGGCGGCGAAGCCGTGGGATTGCATTAGCACGAGATTGTGGGCCGGGTAGGATGAGGTGTTCCCGTAGTGGTTGCCGTCGTCGTGGCCGTCGTAAGCAAAGTCATTATGGTGGCTTTGGATAGTATTACTTCCTGAGAGGTTGGACGTGGCGTCGTCGAACTCCGCTGCAAGGGCAGCGCCCAGTCGCTGATTTCGCACGAGAAGGTCTTGCGTGTCGTTTGGCTGGTAGTAGTCGGTGATGTCGAACACTGGGACTTTCTCGCCTGTGCCAGGTCAGTTTTGTGAATGTACAGGGATCGGAAAAGTTGATAATATTAGGAACATGGATCTCATACCCAGGAAAGGGGCCATATGGATCACAGCCGCCAATGGGACGGAGCCGATGCTATACGCGACCAGCTCCTCCGGATGGCCGTGCAACACCACGTTGACGTCCGAGTATCGCTTGAGGATTTCGCTGTGTATGTAGCGTTCCAGGGGTGCCGCTGGGGTGCCCGGGTGAACAGGTTCCGCATCTGACACGCGGTACTCGCCAATGTCGTCGAGTCCGGAAACCAAGGCCGGCGCCATCTGGTGCATCATGAAGAAGGTTGGCGGGTTGTTTGGGTTGCGCACCGAGAGATGGCCGTAGCCATCGAGAACGCCGTGGTAGTGGAGGATGTGCAAAGCATTGATGTAAGTGGCGAGCAGCTCGGTGATATTTACCATAACCATCTTGAGGTCGTGTTTTACTGAGGACCAAATGCTGTAAAGGCTGTGTTGTGCCGATCTGGAAAAGGGAAGAAAGAAGTTGGGGAGGGGAAAATGGGGGTCGTCGGGTGTCCGTCACTTGCGAAATGACATCCTGCAGACACGGTCACACGGAAGGGCCTACAACATGTCAGTCAGTCGCTTCCTCCCGTGTTAGGCCCACACTCGAGCAGAAAGACCCGTGAAGAGTAGGTAGTTTGACTTACAACAGTGCAACCACGGCAGTCACAGATCATAATGGTGTGGCCGACCTGGGGGAGGTTTCATCAGTCTTCGCGGCAACAGTGAGCTGGGGCGCCGGGTGCTCGGATTCGGTCCATCTATGGGGTAAACTGTAACCAGCCCAGACAAGCAAACAGCCTCCAGCCACTGCACCTGTGACCTGCCACCTGAGGGATGGAACAGCCTGGAAAGTACTGCGAGTAGCTATGCAATTGCCCATTGCCCTAGGGTTTGGAAAACAGAACGTTTAATACAGTACCTTGCCCATCGAACATGAGGAATGTCAGCCACCTTCACCGCTCCTACCTTGTATCCAGGGTGGCGCTGTATTCAACGGAAACGGCAAACGGCAGGCGGCCTGCTAAGTTCCGTCGCGGCACAGCCAAGTGTCAAAGGCAAGGCAAGTTGTCCAGACCTCAAGCCAAGTTTGTTTGCTTCGAGCCGAATCAACAATAGCCGTATGAACGTGATGGCGCTTTGGTAGGTGGATTTTGGGTCCTTTCCCTGCCCCTGTATATCTGCTTCGGGAGACCTTGGACCTCCAATACAACCGCATCGCCTCCCAGTTTACCCCCAATGGCTGACATTATTGGCTAGGGCATTTGGCAAGTTGGAGGCCGACAATATGAGGCGTAGAGAGGAGACAAAACGGTCGGGATTTCGAGAGTGACGACGAGGCGGAGGGGATGGAGGAGTCATAGATGGGGCCACAGCCAGAGACAAGAACACACACAAGCAGTAGTCAAGCCCTGACCGCGATTGAGGGAACCAGGGCTGACAGAGGCAGCGAGGCATTTTCCCTTGGCCTTGTTTTCATTTTCCTTCTCTTCCAGTTTCTTACAAGTAAGGAGTTACAGTTGATCAATCTTCCTCTACTGAATTCTTGGTTCGTGGGATGCAGGCGAACACATGTTCTCTCTCCAAACACCATTGACCCCCTTTTCCACCTCCACCAACCCACACACTCAGCTCATCTGCCACGCCCAAGCATCCTTTCCATGTTGCTGTCCGCCGACTTCTGCGCAGCCAAATCTCCCGGCTCCGCCATGTTACTATTGGATTTGGTACCCCCTCGTCGCATCATCATGTACAGGCCACCGAGGCCAACAGCCCCGAGGCCGATGTATCTGTACCTGTGCAATCATGATCATGTCAATGCCCGACTGCGTGATACCCCACAAACACCCCGAATCAAAAATGAGAGAGACATACTTGATGTTACCACTATCCGCGGTCCCCATCTCCTTGCCCAGCCTTCCCGCACCGGGGATACTTTGTCCCTGCTTGGGGTGGTGCGGCATGGCCGAGTGCAGGTCGAGTCCAGACGAATCGAGATGCTGCTTCTGGTAGCTGCCCTGGCTCTCGGACGGGTAGTCGAAGACGAGATCGATGTCGTCGACGGGGTTGTCACTCCGCGCAGTGCTGGAAGGCGGCCGGCTGGTCGGGGTGGCCCAGGGGCGGATGGTGGTGGTTGAAAGACACCTAGCGGTCCGGGGGACGGTCCGTAAACCGACGCCGGTTCGTTTTGGGAGGATCATGTTGATGGTGTTCTTTGTTTGGATTGGTTGTGGATGGAGGTCTGGCCTAGGTGAGCAAGTATCGAGAGCAAGGTGACACTTTGGGACACAGGTTGGCACTGGCGGCCTTGAAGTATGCTTTGTCTGCGCTTGGGCGCCTCCCCCGCGGACACCACCTCTCATGACGCACTGCTGACAATACCACCTGAGGGGCAACTCGGGGGACTCGGAGCTCGCGCCGCCCGGCAACGGCTGTAATGCATGGACCACCGACATAGTATTGGATGGCACTCTTCGACAGGCCCAGAAGTTTTGTGTTCACTCGGAGGAGCTGACGTTCTGGACGGTCTGGACCTCGTTCATCGTCCGATGGGACAATGGTAAAGCTCGCCACCGACCAAGCCGCAATTTTTGAGGTACATACCTCATAAATCAATCAATTACATTAAACCAAAACAATAAGAAATGGAAAATGAGTAACAGACCGGTCCACAAAACCCCTGAATCGGTCATGGTCAAAGGATGAGACAGATAATATGGCTGAAAAGGGCGTCTTGTACATGCCCTCGCTCGTGGAGACTCAACCCAAACTGGAACGACCCCTTCAACCTTCTTCCCCAGCGGCAAGTATGACCACTAGGGGTCAAGGGAGGAGTCAAACACTGCAATGTGAAACTACTGGCTTCATGATGTTTGTCACGGTTGTATTGTGTCTATACCTATACGAGTGGCTAACAAAGAATCACAGCGTCTACCTCCATATTATATCCCCTCATTAAATTCTGGCCAACCATCCAGGTCGCTACCAAGTACCAGGTAGCCAGGCATCCACACAAGTTCTCATTACACATAACTGCTTAAACTCTTCCCATCATCCCCAGCAGTAAAAGTCCGTCCGTCGTTTATCCGGTGGATAGGGGGGCGGCTGGGGCACATCAAAGACGAACTCAAGCGACATAGTTGACGGTGGTGCGGCAGACGTCGAGCTCGCCCCAGGTTTTGGTGCCGCACCTAGAGCATCCGTGGGCGCGGATCTGCTGGTAGTCGTTCCACATGTCGTTGCCGCTGCGCTGGCAGTTGCGAGGGCCAGCAAGAAAGATCTTGCAACGGCCGCGCTGAGCACCGTCGGCCTTGCCGCTTCTGTTGTAAGAGGGGGTAAGAGATTAGCCTCATCCGGTAAGTTTACTAGTATTATGGCGCGGTGAACTTCTGGACGACGTACCCGGCAGCTCCGTAGTTGAGGTCGTTGTTGCGGAACAGGACCGTGTTGACGGCGATGTCGCAGTCGCGGACAAAGTTGACGCCCGGCGGCGCTACCGCACAGAGCGCTGCCGGCGCAGTTAAATGAGTCGCGCTTGAACAGCTCCGAGGCGATATCCGAGGGCGGAGTAGTGACCGAGGCGTCGGCGTTGGCCACAGGGGTATCGTGGGCGAGCGTCGCAAGGAGCGAACCAGCGAAGATGGCGAAACGCATTTTGACGGTTAGGTTACGGAGAATGGCCCGGGTGGATGGAAGCTTTGAGGTGAGATGGTGATCCTGTGGTGGGTGATCGGAAGTGTTACGGTTTCGAGGGAGATGTCGTCCCCTCTTATACCAATCCCAGCCTAGAATCTGTGTTGATCTGCTCCATAGTGTCTCAGAAGGTTGCTCTATTGTGGTTTACCGTCAGCTGACGGTTAGCACTAGCGACTATGGACGACTATGAAAAGAGCGACGATCGTCCTGATGAGACAGACCAAGGCGTTTTCGAGGGACGAGTTTGCCAACCCATCCCGGCACGTGCCCACGTCAGGTTCAATGCCCGGGGCGTATATACAGCGTGCCCAAACCCGGCCGTACACGTGTAGACCGGACCGGGTAAGGAGATCGTCGGTCGCTGACCACCATATCTCCGGTCGGAGTCGGAGTCGGACTACTCCGACTCAAACCTGAGGCCAAGTAGGTGACGCCGAGTGCAGTGGTGAAGGCTGTAGGACGTACATACTTGCAGAGAGAGAGAGAAAGATAACAACGATATCGTGGTGGGTTTATTTGAGAAGAGAGAAAAAGGGCGTGATCTAGATGGTCTTGATGTGTGGGCGGTAGATGCAGGGCGGTCTCGGCCGCTCTGAGGGATCACTACAGACTGCCTGGCTCGCGCAACTGGATCAGCTGCGTACGCTCACCCCTCCAGTTTAGAATCCAACTCAGCCTCCCCCGTCCGTGGACCAACAAGGCCACCTCTCAATATGGGTGCTCTTACCACAGGCGTAAGCCCCTACCCAATTTGTCACAGGGTATAAGGTGCAGTTACCGTGGAGCAATTTCGACGTCGTTTTTGTTGTCACACAAATTCTCCCTCCAGCAGCACCGTACAGTGTAATTGATATGCTTGGGTTGAGGGAGGAGGTGGTTGTATCTGAGGTGTTATGGCGTTCTTTGTGGCTAAGATCATTAGCGACCGTTGGGGCATGAGATATATTCTCCCTTGTTTCGTGTAACGCAGCCCAGTGGATCCTCGAAAAGGAATGCTTTCCATTGAATCCACTCCATTCCTTCGTCGCAGTCTTACCAAACCACCTACCTTTACATGCAACAAGTCCATTAGTTCACCACACCGTCGCCATGAGCCCAGAACATGAAGTCGCATCCACAGCGCCAGCGAATCCAGCAAGCCTGCCGCCTGGAAGACGATATTTTCACTGGCAAGACGACTCGAGTTCTGATTCCTCCGAGTCAGACACTCCGTTGGCTGAATTTGCATCCTCAGCTTCACCACAGCAACCACAGGCGGGTGAATCCGAAAGTGAGCGACAGCAGTGGCTGCGTTCGACCCGCAGAGCCAACGCGCGGCTCATCACCAGCAATGTGATTCCCGACATGAACAGTCCAGATGAGATGCCGTACTGTGTTTGGTACCCAGGTCTCGCCACCGAGAACACTTATCGCACGCTGGCTCGTCGCTACCCGATCCTGCGCTACCAGGTTGGGCGTGCATGTGCCGTGGGTGGTTATCTGATGTTGTACCTGGAACTTGACCTTCTCCCCGACGTATCTATCGCCGAGGAAGCCAGGGAATCGGGAAACGACGGCTCGACCGCCATCTTCAAACACATCATGAGCCAGCCGACTCGATATGCTGTCATGGACGACTACAGGCGCACCGTCAACCTGGCCAGCCCCCGCGGAAGCGCCTGTCTGAACGGCGACACAGCCATCAGCCCACCTCCTGACAAGCGCGATGGAGATGGAGACCAACATTGGATCTGGCCCAACTATTTCGATATCACGGAAGAATGGTCTGACCACCCGCCTACGTGGGAGCGGCCGTGGGATCCGTCAAGGACACAAGTCACTGATCTGCCGCGCAAGTTCACTGACCTACTCCACTCTCCTCTGCTACCGGACCTGCCAACAACCCTCAAAGACAACCTCGTCCTTATGGCCGCCTATGAGGGAAATGTCGACCGCTATCACCGCCTGCGGCGGCCGGTCATGATCGAGAGTGAGCAAGCGGCCGTCATCAGGGGGATTTACCACAGCACCAGCTTTGCCATGTACTGGGACAAGTGCGATTTCGACTTCGCTCGCCACATCGAGTGGGACTGCATCTACTTGGCAATCATGGCTCGCCGTGTCATGGTCAACGACCTCTCTGGGATCGAGGAGTGTCTGGACGACAAAGGGGGCCCGGGGTGCTTCCCTCGCCTGATCTGGCACCCCCTCTTCCCCCGGCCGGAAACGCTCATGGAACTGATCCGCCGCCGGCCAAACAATCCGTGTATCCGCCGGTCGGTGGCCCTGGCGAGCATCGCGGCGGACTACCATTGGATCTACGACACCATTAAACCATGGCCCGTGATGCGCCTCTGGCAACAGGCGTTGAAGAGCCCTAATCCCCATTACCGCGAGGATCTCAAACGGCGGGCTGCGAGTGGCGAGTATCCTGGGGTCAAACCTGAAGATTTTCCCGATCAGTACTGCGACTGGTACGAGCAGGAGGCGAAGGACTTGAGGCCCACGTCAACGAGGTTGTCCGATTTTCGGCACAGTTGGGGCTTGATCGAGCCCGTCGGCGGCGCCTCCTATTACCAGCGCTGGTAAGTTCGCTTTTCTCCTCGTGCACTCGCTCTTCCCCCTCCATTTTTACTTTATTTCCAATTTTCTCGTCACGCCCTCCATGACTGGTCGACACAGCTGACGGCGCGGATCAGGGAAATCGAGGCCAACGCGGCGGCGTGGGAGCTCTACATGTGCACATCGGACGAACTGCGAGATCAAGCGGAGAAAGGTTCAGACCAGTACTTGGACCTGTATGCTGATTGGAAATATGACATTACGGGGTGGAAGAAAAGCCTTCCGTGGTATAATAAAGAAGAAGAGGCAAAGAAGGAAACGCGAGAGTCTGAGGAAATCAAGGGAAAGGACGAAGAGGGGAAAGATACTGAGGCAGAGAACGACTCGGAGGAAAGACCGGAGGTGAAAAGCTCCGAGTGAGGGATGTACACACTAGCAGGTATCAAGACACGGGGCTTCTCTTGACAAATACTAATCACATCCAGCAACACTACTATATCTCTAGATCCTGGTTTGATGCGGTCATGGCCCCCGATGATCCTTACCATTTTCTCTTGAGAAAAGCTGTCTCGTTTCTTCCTGTCATTGGCTTTTTCCCTTTATCTCTTCATTCGAGCAACTTAGTGTAGGTACTGTACTCTTACCTCACCTTCTGCAATACCAACGCGTAGCCCATTACAGGTAGGAGTAGCATAAATAAATAAGATCCTTGATCATCCAGCCACGTTCGCCCTCAGTAATGGTAGGTCCGCTACGGACGGTATATCGTTCTTATGGCCAGGATTATTGGCGAACGTTGAGGCATGAGACTTGAAGGGGACTCGGATAATTACAGCCCAAATGTCAGGCGAATCTCGACGCTCAAAATTTCCTCCTTCGTGAGTGGGCCGGTGCGGCGGGTGTGCTGCCCCTGTGCCAGCGGTGTGCTTCGGGGTGTGCCGCCCTGTGCTGGAGTGCTGGGGGAGGGTCTGTTTAGTGTGCCGGGGTCTGCTTAGCGTGCTGAGGCTCTCACATGTCATCTGGGGCAAAAGCGGCAAAGCCGGCTAAAATTGCCCAGAAACCAAACCAAACCACAGGGATATCCTGCTTTCCGCTCCAACCTATTGGCCAAGTTTGGGCTGGACGCCGAACGTGACCAGTTACGTGTTAGTGCTATAACTTCTTCCCAGCTGCGACGAGCAACAGTAGTAGCTCAACTACTTTAACAACAATCTGTGTCGCGAAAGACTCTAGATAGTCGAATTCCAACAACCTCTAGGATCCAAATGCCTTGGGAAAGGGCAGACAAACTTAGATGCCTCGGCGACACTGTAGGAGGCGTGATGCTCAATGAGATAGGGCGTAGCAGAGTTTGGCTGCCTTGAGAAAGGATCGAGGGGCCTAAGCATCGTTTGTTCATGCGTAGCATCCTCGTAGAAGATGCCCCGGGTCTTAACATCGTTATGGAGGGTCGGCTACGGGGGCTGATGTTGGAGGCGTGCCTCCTGCCTGCTTGTATTCCTAGCCAAGAGCGTCGGTTCACTCCTCAAATCTTTGCTACGCAGTTGCCGAGGCGGAAGGAAGTTCCAGACCTTACAAATCACAGCCCATTAACTTAATGCCGTATGATCTAAGGGGTTGCTCAGGGTAGGGCAGGCTGAGTCCTTTACGCCGGCCGTGCTGCCTGGGCACCGGTAACCCAGTAGTCGCCAGGTAAGTTCGGACGGTACTTGTATGGAAAAGGAGGCAAATGAGGTGGGCAGGGGGAGAGGCGGACGTCTGTGTTGGTGTTGGTAGATTTGGTGTATATATAGACTAGGCCTGTCGCTACTCGGGGCTATGTTTCGAGCTTTGGGGCAGGTGGCTCAGCTCTAGCTGTAACGGAATCGACGAGGCAATGCCTAGTCCGCCGCATTGTAAGGAAGGAAAGATCGAGGGGCCGTGCAAAAGAGGCCGTTCGTTCATACGGCACATGGTCACGCACAGTAGCTATAGATTCCTAGAAGCCGCACCGAAAATGTATAGAGCCGAGGCTAAGGAGGCGATGGACTCCGGTGGCCGCTCGTACGCGGTAGTTCCGTAAGTAGTTCGACGACAAGGTAGAAACGCCAGGGGTAAGGGAGGCGACACGTATCACCCGCCCGGACTGGGCAATCCCTGACGACGCTCGAACTATGCGGTATCGGTTCGGGTGGCAAGACAAGTAGCTAGACCCTGTATCGCCGTGACGAGGCGGATTCGGGGAAGGCGTACACGGCGGATGATGTAGCTGGCTACGACCGGGATAGCGTCTATAAATACCTCCCTCCTCTCTTTCCCGTTGCTATTACTTACCTCATCTCAGGCGCAACGCACCTCTTATCCCTACACCGATTAGATTTTGGTATCACTGGCTCGCAGTTCCCGAATTTACTAGCCCGCCGCCCGTACTACTATACACCAAGCTTCCCCCCCCTTGCTATAGACAAGTCGCGTAACTCCGGCCTTCCCCTCGAAGATCCCGGCCACAGCTATGACGACATTTCTCCTGACGTTTCCAAGCGTCTCGAGATCTCTGGTTTGGACGGACCCGAGGATATTGCTAGGCCTTGTACCGGAGTAATGACATAACATCCGAGGCCGCCTCGCCAGCTAGCGGGGGAAACCAAACCGAGAATTGTTCCCTGGGCCACGCTACGCTAGATGAAATACCCTCGAACGGAGATAAGATAGAGGGTGTCGAGGGTACCGAGGCCGCCGACAAGCCCAGTACCCCGTCTAGCGGTATCCCTGACCTAAGACCGGAGCTAGTGGCTGTCCAGGAAGCCGAGGAAGCTGAGACCGCCCAAGAAGATCCGAAGAAACAAACCGTCGAGTCGCTAGGCCCCGACAACAAGCCCGGTGTCGCTAATGGCCACGCTAAAACGGTAGATGTTCAAGCCTCAACTAAGCCTGGGAGCCAGGACAATCCCAAGCTCTCCAAACTCCCCGCTCATTTAGCGCCTGTAGTACCGCTCTATCCCTCTTTTACCGAGCTAAGCTCGCGCCACACGACTCCCGAACTCGACACTTCCGTATCCTTTGCTAGGGAACCGAACCCGCCAGCTACTCCGGGGGAGACCGCCACCTCCCTCTACCACGGTACGCCGGCTTTCACGCCGGCTAACAGCAGTAGTTCTGTGAGCCTGGAGTATAACGGACAACACGCCAGGACTACGGCCGCTGGCGAGAACGATAGCGGAGGAGACAGGCAGTGGGACCAAGGAGGGCCTCCGCAAGGTACCCGCCCCGTCAATGCCCTCGGGCGGGCTATTCCAGGCTAATAACGTCGATATGCTCCCAGAAATTACCGAGAACAGCCTCTGCCTGCGGGACAACGAGGTTGTGTTTACGGACCTACCGCTATACGAGGTGTACTTGGAGAAGGGCGATAAGTTTGACGTGGTAAGCTGGGTCGACAAGGCGTGCCACGACCCCAAGCTGGAGTAGCTGCGTGAGAAGAACGGGCTACCGCGGGTCGGAAGGCCGCCGGCGCATGCTATAGGTAGTCCGGGCAGCGGTAGTGGGAAGAAGGTGTCGGCGAGCGCGCCAAGGTCGGCGCAGGGGTCGCGCAAGCGCAAGGGACCGTATAAGACTGGAGCAGCATCGAAATCAGGCGAAGCGGGCAGCTCGCGACGCCCCAAGAAGATCAAGATCATCCATCCGACCTCCGCCACGCGTACTACCGCGGCTGTCGCCTCAGACTCGCCCACATCCCCCTCAGCCGCCTCCTCGGCCACTCTTGCCTCTGCCCTCGAGTACGACGGCTATACCTCAACTGACTCGAGTTCGGAATAGCTGCACGCTAACGACTGGCGGCTGTGCGAGGTGTGTACGCGCAAGTTCAGGTTCAAGATCAAACCGGGTGTGAGGTAGTACTGGCACTTGGTCATAGAGGAGGAGAACCCGCGGGACAACGAAGTAGTTGAGCACTAAACGCTTGGGTTAGCGGATTGTGTTCATGGAGCTATACGACTTCCACCTTAAACTAGGGGACGTGGCCGGGGTGCTATTCGCGAGCGGCACGACCAAGGTGATTGTGGTGTATGAGTATGGGAGGGATGGGAAGGATATGAATGCGCGGGGGACTGTTATGGCGCAGTTTAGGGGGGACAGGACTAAGAAGCGGTTTTTGACCTTCTTGAAGGTTGTGAAAATATTAAGGTTGTTGAGGTGCCGAGGTGGGTTGTATCTTTTCGTCGCTCTGTTTCTCTTACTCCCTCCCCGTTTCCTATTTCTTTTACCCTAGATATATCTGCCTCATTGACTCTATCTCATTCGACTCTATCTCATTCACTCCCTCACATTTTCATCCCCTTTCTTCCCTTCTCCCTCATACCTTTTGTCCTACTACGAATATCACTTGCTGACAACCATCCAACAAGGAGGTGGTGGAGAGAATATAGAACTTGTATGTATAGCCCCAAGATCCTTGCCGGACCGGACTTGGACTAGGCGTCCAACGGCTCCGACGAGGACGACCGTGGGAAATGGCGAGGCTGGTTTTAGAGAAGTGGGTAGGCCAAGGAAAGTCACTAGCTAAGGTTTGTCGACACTTTACTGAACAAGGTGGCTACGGGCTAGCCTCTTCCTAGCGTAAGCGGGATAATACCTCCTTTATCTCCTCCTCCTACGATGAGATACTAGACATGTCCCTATTGTTAGCTTGTATCAACCGACGTTCCACTAGAAACCGCGGGGGGGCCGGGCTAGGCAACTACAATTCCTAGTACCCCTATTAGGCGAAGGGACACTCGATGTTTTGATTGATTGTTTTCTAATTGATTACTTGATTGATAGAGAAGAAAAGTCTACCTAGTAGCTATCGGGCCACTAGCTTTTGATAGGAGCCGACAGTCGCCTATCGGCTATCGGCTATTAGTCGTTAGTCGTTAGCTATTAGCTAGCGGCTGATAGTACGTCTAGTACCGACTGATTTATTGTGACGAATCGTCTAACGCTCTCTGAGAGGGTTCACTGGAGGTAACTGGGT
>MU857025.1:0-59053 GCA_033296705.1 Chaetomidium leptoderma | reverse complement strand
CCCGCGCCCCACGCCTCATGCATGTCCCGGGGCCTGTTGGCTTAATTTGTGACACGTTGCTACAGCCGATTAGGGTTATTAACTTCCTATTATAGAGGTCCGAAATCTCTAGTTAATAAATTACTATAGTAAGTATTTACTAGGTTATTAGGGGAGGTAAACTAACCTACTTCTTCTTATTAGTTTTGATAGCTAAGACCTAGAACTTACTACTTAATATCGTAAGTAGATAACCTATCTTATCCGCGTTTCAATAGTTAGAAGTAGTAATACGGTATTGATTGATAGCTACTTCGAGTTTATTGTAGAAGTTGTTAAGATACTATATCTACTATTCGGTAAAGAGCTACGATACTTTAACGGGCTTAAAGTAAGTAGCCTTAAACTAAGGATAGTTAGTTTACTAACATCGCTACTACTTCTCATAAACCGTAGGTTAAGGAGAATCGTAGTATACCTATAGTCGATTAGTACTATCTTTAAGGAGGTTTCTAGCAGTAAAAGAGCTAGATTTAATAAACTAATATGTATATACCTCTAATACGTCGTCTTCGTCGTTACGTAGCGATCTAGGTCTCCTAACGTAGTAGTTGGAGGTAGCTGGAACGTTAGATTCCTTTAAAGACTTTAAATGATCGCTAATATGCATTTTACTAGTCTTAAATCGCGTTACGGTATCGCGAATACTAGGCTCCTTAACGGCTTAGGCGCTATAGAGGCGCGATATCTAGCGCGAGCTTCGGAAGCGCATTTAGGTATACAATAGCCATTTTACTGCCTGAATACTACTTAGCTTAGTCAATTCGATAGCTAGGGTTATTTTGCCGTATTGATAGTCGAAATCGGTTAGGAATAGGGGGTAAGATTACACGTTGTCTTGAAGTCTATACGTTTTACTAGTAAAGTTGGACGGTCAAAAAGAGGTGGGCCTGTCCGGTTTTTTTGGCCTGTCCGGCGATTTTGACCCCAACTCTCCGCAGGAGAGTGGAAGTGGAAATTTACAATGCCCCACTAACCAACGGGTACTCACCGAGAGTGAAAGCTGCTGCTCCATCAACACCATCTCCAACAACTTCTTCCGTGCATCTTTAAATCACCACAAAATGCGCCCCAAGTCAATACAAATTTTATAGTACCCGCCATACCACAACCAGCTAGGCTGTGGAAGGCATCTGGAGGTTAAAATAACTGGATAGCTCACGCACCCCCCCCTCGACCGTCCCCCATTCCCGATTATCGCCATGTTCCCATCACGGGTTGTGTCGTCCTCATCGCGGTCTCTAGTGCCAGCATTGCGGGCTGCTCGAGCGGCTCTCTTGAAAAATGCGAGTTTTCACCCATTGGCCCCTATACACCACGGACAGTGCGTACAGCAACGGCATTATGCGATGATGCGTTCTCCTTCTCTCACAAGGCGCGCAAGGGCCCGGGCTGTTCAAGGTGGTCTACTCTTCAAACCCTCCGACACCCCTCCCGTCGCCGTTTGGGAGCAATTCAAGCTTCATTACGACCTTGGGGACCTGACTGCCCAAGACTGCCACAAGGCAGCCGTGCACTACTGCGACCTTGCGACCAACGACAGCTCCGCCTGGAGAGAGACGCTGGAAAGGGGTATGGTCGATCCGACACACCACCCCATACTTGCACCCCCAAAGCTAAGACTCTGCAGACCATGGAATTGACTCCTACACTCTCCACTATACTGCCCTGCCGCTGGCGAGCAGGGGGACCGCCAGCCACATGGGGCTACACATGCTCCTAACTGCCTCAATTCTAGGGTATGCGCCCTCTACTCTGACGCTCATGAGCATCCTCGTACGCCTCAACAAGAAAGATTTCCTCGCCATGAAACCCTCCTTCCGTGAAGCCGAGGCACATTTCAACCGCTTGGTCCAAGCCGAGAACCCCGATGCCCTGACCTTGCAGGGGCTGGTGCTTCTGCACGGAGACCGCCCTACTGCCACCGCGCTGAAGTACTTTGATAAGGCTATCAAAGTGGCACGCAGCATCCCACCAAAGGCCGTGAGCCAACCTGAGCCCGCAAGCCAAGACAGCCCAGCAATCCGAGAACCGAGATGGTCTTTCGAAGGGTCCTGCCACCAGAAGCGCGGGCTCATCCTGCTGGAACACAACCGGACCGAGGAGGCAATAGCCGCATTCAAAATCGCCGCGCTCGAGCTGGACCTCGCCGACGGTTATGCCGAGCTGGTCAAGCTGATGCCCCGGGACGCACCAGAGCGAGAGACGTACCTCCTGAAGGCCGCTCAGGGCTGCAATCCCGAAGCCTGCCAGCTTCTTGCTCTCGAGATGGCCGACAAGGCCTCCGACCCCGGGCTTTCCATGAAGGATCGCGTTTACGCTGGAAGAATGGCTCGTGAGTGGGTTCAGGCCCACCCGGACCCTGGCAAGCGGGAGGAGGTGGAGGCCATGGTGGCGGAGAAGACGAGAGAGGTCACGAAGGGTTGATGGGATAGGGAAGGTCATAGATCAAGCCCTCACGAGGGTACGTCCTCGCGATGAGGAAGCGATGGGGTATACTGGCTACTCTGTAGGAATTTGTAAGATGGCTGTAGACTAGAGTAATGATATGCACCAGCCCAGTGATATCGGACGGATAAATAAGCACCTATTCCATGATGACGATCCCCCCCGTTCGGCTCGCCTCTTCTTTTCTGTATTCTGTGCTCTGTGTCATCTTCCTTGATTCAAACCGTCCCGGGTCATGACGTGTATTCCGAACTAAAAAAGGACCAAAGGGTATAACGATATGAAGTTGACCAAGCATTCCGTTTACTGCTCGCTGAAAACCGTGACAAGCCAAACTAAGAGCCAAAAAACCAAACGCGACCCATTTATGTAACTCCAAACCCTTGCCGAGCCGCTCATAATAGGTATCTGTGTCCGTAGCCGTTACCAATCCACGCAAAACGCCGTGCAAGCACCACAGGAGTAGGTAGGTAAGTAGGTTTGGTAGTAGGTCAGCCCAAACTACCTCTTAACCCTCTTCCTCACCCTCCCCTTCCCCTTCCCTCCCCCCTCACCACCACCGCCACCACCACCACCACTCCCAGCACCATGATGACCACCCTCCTCCCCCTCTCCGCCCTCCCCATCCTCCTCATCATCATCCTCCCCCCTCCCAGAACCACCACCCCCACCACCACCCCCGCCTTCCCTCTTCTCATTCCCCTTCTTAATACTAATCAAACACCCCTGCTCCTTCAACCTCTTCGTCAACAGCGTACTGGCCTGCATCCCCGGAAAATCCTTGGCATTATAAACCTGAAACCTCTCGCTCATCGCCGTCGCCACAATCGCCGACCGCTCGCCCATGCACATGCGCGCCGGGTCCAGCACCACCAGCGCAAACTTCAACCGAAACACGCCCGGCGTACGACAGCTGAGATCGGGAAAACAGAAAAAACACCCCTCTTCCCCCTGCTCGTCCACGCCCACAAAGGGACTGGCCACCAGCGTGCCCATCAGCCGCCGCTGCTGTCGGAAATCCTCGGGCATGCTGCTCATGTCTTTGAGCCCGGCCTCGTCCCAGATGCTGCAGTGCACGACCGAGAACTGGTGGCGCAGCCGCCGCGCCACGTCGTCGGGCGTGAGGTGCGCGTCGTGGATGGTCAGTTGCACGATGGGGGGCGGGTCGATGACGCGCCGGTCGCGCTCGCCGAAGCCGCAGCTGCGGGCGGCGGAGGGTTGTTGGCGGACGGTGATGCGGTATTCCGAGGTGGGGGTTCGCGGGGCGGTGGTGGGGGGAGGGGGTTGTTTAGTAGTAGTTTGGGAGGAGGGGGGGGGTTCGGTGCTGCTGCTGCTGCTGCTACTAAGAAGAAGGTTGGAGATGCTCATGGATTTTGGTTCTTGTCGCGGTGAGGCGCTGGATTGCGTGCTTGTTGGGCTGCGAGGGAGTTGTGGCTGCTGCGCGGTAGGGCGGCCGTTGGGTGGTATTACTGAGGAGGAGGAGGAGGCGGCGGCTGCTGCTGCTGGGAGGACGTTGGCTAATACTGGTGGTGGTGGTGGTGGTGGTAGAGCGTTGTCGTGCTGCAGAGAGCCTCCCCTTGACCGCGGAGATGGGTAGTGGACGAGCTGACGTGGTACTGGCCCATGGCTGTGGGGGTCGTGCAAGCTGCTCATCTGCCTCAGACGTAATCCGTGAGCCATCTCTTCCGACGACCTGTCGCTGGCCGTTGAGGACAGCGTCGGGGAGCGCCGCATGTCCACCGTCCGCTTCGATAGGGGGTGAGGGTCGCTGTTGGGGATAGGGAGTTGGGGTGGTGTTTGCCCTACGGGCGAAGGAGTCGCGTAATCAGAGTAGTAATTCGGTCTCCCGCCATGGTACGGGGCGTCACGTCCGTTCGAGAGCACGGGAGAAGGGTTCGATGCCGCGGGTGGAATCATGGTGGCCATTGGTGGTAGTCGCGGAAGCTGTCTCGCCTGGGACGGCTGTTGAAAGCGCTGTTCTTGAGCATAGTGGCCATGCCCTGGAGCATACCGCTCGTGATAGCTGTGATGTTGCGCCATACCGTCTAAATGGGTATGGCGGCCAAAGTTGTGGGGAGCAAAGTCGATAGCCGCAGACATTTGGGGGAGTGGTTCACAGACGAAGAACAGTCGTGATCATGTCCTGTGCAGCCCCGGGGCAGAAACGAGTTCGTCCCTAGTCTGGATCTCTCCAACGACGATTGTTCCGATGTTGGTGAAACAGAGTTCCTTCAAGACTGTCGAGGGTTGGGCAGTTGTCTCATGCAGCTGCGGGAAGCCACGTCGAGTCCAGCACACGAGGAGTACTGGGCCGCCAGAGTAGGGGGGCGGGTGTCACACGTGTGGACAGAGGATGATGATCGTCTCTCGCCACTGCTCGAGGTAGGAGCCCGAGACTTTGGTTGGTGTAAGACGTGCGGAGGTGGTATAAGAGCGGGTGGCCAGGAGGAACAGCCAAGCAACAACTCTTGTCTGGTTTTGTGTCGTAGCTACACAAAGTGTGTCGAGGGGGGCCTGGGCCTGCAGGGTCGTCTGCTGTTTATCATCTGTTCCAAGACGCCAAGGCCCGGCTCTTGATGGATGGGTCTGACGGGAGGTCCCCGGCGAGTCTGGGGAACCCGTGCAGCCAACTAGGATGGCGGCAAGACGTTTGGGGTTGCAGTCTGCCGGGATGTGTCAGAACAATCTGGCAAAGCCGGGCTGGTGGGCCATTGCGGGAGATTGAGGGGGTGACGGCGTTAATATCTAGAGAGCGTATCGGCATCCTGCTGTCCGCCAGGGCGGAGGAGCCAGGCAGCCTTCTTTAAGTATTGCTCGATACCCTGACTGGACGAGAACCAAAGATTGCAGATTGCCTGGCAGGGATGTCACGGGCTGATCGTGACAGTCGACCAGGCGGATCAACGGGTCTGGTCAGGGCCGGGGGCCAGACGAAAGTGCCGTGGCTTCGCTTCCCGGTGCGCATCACTTTGTACGTACAAGATTGCTACAGTACAGTACATGACTTGACGACATACAGAGACGGCACGGGAAACAGAGCGTGATGCTCATTGTTTTGGAAGCGGGCTTAGAAGCCATGGAAGGCCAATGCCGGCAGGGGGTAGGGTATGCGTACCGGGGGGCGGCCGAGGGAGCGGCTTGGGAGCATTGAACCCACCAGCTCGCATTTAACGTTGGTTGCATGTACTGAAGTACATACACACGACACAGGACACAGTCCATCCACACAGCTGGGCACCCCCGCCCTGCCGTCGCCCGGGGTTTGCAGGCCGGTTCATCAGTCGAGCCGCTGACGACGATGAGCCGGAGACCGGCTGAACTCGAGATGCGGCAGCTCGCGCGAAGTGAAACCGAGTTGCTGGACCCGGGTGCATGAGCGAGTCCGCGGGCCGGGTGTGTGGTGTGTGGTGTGTGTGTGCATGTCTTGCTCGATCGAGTTCTTTGCCAGCGCACAACTTTGCTCAAACACAGCCGGATTTTTCCCACCACAGATATGCCATGACATGGACGGAGTGCATGGCAGATGGGCATAACCAGCCCGTGAACCCGTCAGCCGTCCTCGCCGTGGTGTTCGGATAACGAGGAAGGCAGTCGAGGCGAAGATCTGGAAGGGATTGCATGGTCGATCCTGTCCGTTCATTCAGCATTTTCCAGGTTCGGCGGAGGCAACACTTCCACAGGGCGATTCCCTGCCTGACTGGGCAGGTCCACCCACAACTTTTACTAGGTGGGTTGAAGTTCCGGGTCCCTCGAGACTACCCCTGGCAGTTTTGCTGGCACTGGCAAGAAAGTGCTGTGTCAGCTGGCTCGGGCTGGCTCCCAGGACGCAAAAACCCCAGCCCCGGTTACGGCAGTCGAAGCGCGTTTCCCATTGGCGCTAATAAACAGCCCCCACCCCATCCCGCCAAGCAGTGGAACCGCCCTCAAACCAACAAACTTCCATCCACTCCAAGCTCCATCTCACCATCGCTCACAGCCTTGAAAATAACCGTGCCGTCCATCCCCCTCCGACTTCTGCGGCAATTCCTCCTTTCCCGCAACACCTGGCTCACGCTGGGCTTGTTTTCTCGGTTCGCTAATATTTTAACTTTCCAACTGTATAAGACAACCGGCCTCCTCCCTCTGACGGGGATAGATTGACCACTTCGGAACCACCAACCGTGTCACGCGAACCATCTGCCGGCTTTATACTGCAGATGAAAAATGATGATAAGATTTGGGGAGTGGGCCGCGGTCTCGACACCTCTAAACATCGCGGCCAAGCCAGCCGGGCTCGAGTCGAGCAATCGGTGGGCGCACAGCGCCGCCTCAAGCCACCTCGACGCCATCGCGTGGTCAATTAGCAATTCTCTGATTCGGCCCCTCCGATCCCTCATCTTGCAGCGTCTTGTGCAGATTTCCGGCAAACACTCGGGTGAAGCGTTGCTTTTGACACCCAAGCCTCCCAACGGCCGTCCTGAGTGGCGTTCTTACTGCTGCTGATCATCCAGCCCCGAGTCCTGCGGCTTACTTGTCAAATCGGCGGCTGGCGCTTGTAGGTATTTACCGTCCTTTTCGTTCCGTTGGGTTCAGTGGAGTCATCATGGCCCATGATGTCCCGTGCGTCGCCATCGCAGGCCGGCAAGTTGACTTCCCTTGCCAACGTCCTTGCAACGGTTGCCTGTCGTGGTAGCATCGGGGGGGCAACACCATACCGGGCAAGGCCGAAATACGGACTACCAAGGCGACTGTCTCAAGCTGAATATCCGATCTCAGGCCATGGACGCGTAACGCCTGCACCTCCGTGTTCAAAGGAATTCGCCTTTCCTGTGGCACGCTGCACCACGGCAAAGCAACGGACTCGATGTCACACCAGGCAAGAGCTGTTGCAGCGCCAATTAAACAACGGCGTGTGCGGGCTCGGCGGGCTTGCCAAGGGTCCTGGGGTTTGACACGACAAGACATGGTTCGCCAGCACCCGTGGTTGGATGGATGCGACCCTGATTCCCGGTTTCCCTCTGCACCCCATGTTGGAGGACGGCGGGGAAGAGGTTGAATGCCGCTTAAACTTTGTGGCTAATCCTCAATCCATGCTGCCTCTTATTGGAGAGGAGCCGGCATTCAGATCGTCCTCCGAACGAACGCTGACGGCGAGACAAGCGGCAAACCTCGACCTCACACACACAAAAAGATATGGATATTGTGTTCTCCAGGCCTGAGCCTCGCACCTCCCTACATACTCAATGGAGTATGGTCCGTCGCGCCCAGCCGGGTCCCACTTTTGCTGCCTGCCTGCGTCGGTGATTCGGTGTGCAGCAACTCCTTGGACCAGCCGGGTTGGCGGGACTTCGTGGGTGGTAGTCTCGGTGCCGAAAGCCAACCCGCGGTGCGCCATGTGTTGGAGAAGGATCGAGGAACAGCAGGGCGGAAAAGCCCAAGCCCCATCGGAAATTCACCCCAACGTCAATGCGGCTATGCTTCTTTTGGCAAGGGGTTCCCAGTGGAGCATGATCGTCCCGTCTAGGCGGGGTCTCGGCAACCGGCGAGAACTTGGCATTCTCCGTCTTGGCCGGACCACAACCCCGGCTAGCTCCAACGCCCCCTTGGCATCCGGTTTATGGGCAGACCCCGGTGTGTGCGACCTGTCCTCTGCTGGGAAAGAAACAGAACACCGCCGAGGGAACTTGCTCAGTCACGAAATGGTCCAGGACACGCACGGTCTCTAGTATCGACAAGGTCTTTAAAGCCTCCTTGACAAATAATACAATTTGGTTGTCAGCACCCACGGAAGGAACTGTTTCGAAACGTCAAAAATATTCAGTAATCACTCAACGTAAACTAGCTTCCTGACGGTTGTTGATTCGAACCAAGCTCACCCGGCGGTCTTGGCTGCGTCCAACGTCGTGATCTCAGTCTCGATTGCCAACAGCTCTCTTCAACCTTTCAATACAGGGAGAAACGCGCATAAATGAACCCCGCCGATACGCGGCTCAAATTGCGCCTTATCCCGCAGCTGCCTTTCCTGGACGCCTGGGGGTTGAGCATCGCCAAGATATACGGAAGACGGGGTTTTCCGGACGGACGTCATCGGAACCAGTCACAGCCCCCGAAGTCCCAACCGACCGCCTTGAGACCCTGACTGGACACGGCACGGGAAATGGGCGTCTTTCTGCGCCGCAACGGCCTCATAATCATCTCATAAGCAACCACAGCACAGGCACAGTCCGCAGATGACTTCTGGCCGGTGTCCATTGTCGCTCGACGACTCGACAAATGCCACGGCCCAGGTGTCTCGTTACATCCTGGACGCCGAAAAATAGGCCGGTCTCTTATCACATTTTCTTGCGTCGGTCCCGAGGCCGCTCGCTTTGGCAGGGAGGCTTGCTTACCAACAGGTTGACACACGACGACAATGGTGCACGACATGCGGAATACAGCGAGTGCGGTTTCTGATGCCAACAGCAAGCAATGCGTCCCCTGTGCTGCCTTCCTTGCGCTTACCACCTCAAGCAGCAGTGCCTGTCATGCCGCATTCACGAGCCTGGATATGGCATACATTCACCAACAGCTAACTCGGTAAACACAGCCCGAGAAACCCCCGTTTGGTCTTGTTGGTCAGCCTTGCGGTAGTCAACGCTGGGGTGTGCCGGGTTCCATATTCTCAAGCCGCACTCAGAGCTGAAGCGGGGGGCAAGCCTAGAAGGACACAACCAAGGCGCCAAACTAAGGGAAAAATATCCGAGTGGTAGACAGCCTGGTCCTTGGCAGCGCCAGTGTCTCCAAGGACCCGGACGGCGGCTGCCGCTCTACCGGCTCAGAGCTGGTTTCGAGTAAAGGAGATACAGGGTTTGAGATCCAGGTCTGCCTGCGAGCGGTCCATGTCTTCAGCCCACCAACAAACACACAAAACCAACATCTCCGGCTGGTGGTTGGCATTTGACCAACCGGCCGCGCAGTTGCCCGCCGACTGTCTACTCTCTGCATTGACTCCTTGATTGTCAGCCGTGTGCTCGAACATCCGCGAGACTCGCAAGGCGGCGCGCTTGGGGACGACTTCCCCGCGTCAAATGCAATACCACCCCAAGCATCCGCAAACCGTGGTCGAGAGGAAAACGTGGTCGGCGACTGGTGGTTGGCTGCTCTGCCAGATTCTCGACGTTGGACACCTAATCCCCCCCCCTGCCGCGTGAGAGCGAGTGCGAGTACCTCGTAAACTCCTCGTACGGTCGATCTGGAAGCACTATGTCTGGTGGCTGTTCGCTATGTGGTCTGTTTCCGCAGCTGCATTGGCCCCGCCTTGTTTGACGTATTAACAACATGAACAAAGCTTACTCGCATTCGTCAGAGAACGGCTTTATGACGTGCGAGCTGGGATCACCGACCACCAAGGGGAAGCCACCAGCTAGGTTCCGTGTTATTGCACTCCATCGCATCTTTGTTCTTGCAGTCCTCACCACATACCAAACTTCGAAGCCGGGTTCTCGCCAAAACGAGTTCCGAGGATTGGGCAAACAAGAGCCGAGATGTTGCGCTGCAGAATGCTACCCTCCCGCATGCAAGAGAGACTTGAAACTGCGGCTAAACCTACCCCAGACCCAACCACCATGGAGTGGTTTCCCCGCCTTGTCAACCAATATCCGGCCGCGGATAATTAATCTGACGGGGCTTCTCGAAATCTTCGAGTGAAGATCACGGAAGCACGCTCGGCACGCTGTCAGAGCCAAACCCACGGCATGCAACCACAGATTTACAATCAAGAGTTCGTCCGGTTTGAACACGGAGGATCATCCCATTTCGCCTTCTTCGTCCCATCTCGAGACGATCACGCGATCTCATGGCCGGCTGTCGATCGCCCAAGGACTTCAGATAGACTTTTGATCCAGATGCCGTTGGACGATGCAAACCCCCGGGCTCCGACGTTCATCACGCCGGTTAGGTTGCCATCCTCCAAATTCCAACGCACCAAGGGCCAAGGCTGACATGACAGATTGGAGAAGCAGGGGGCGGGGCCGATAGACGAGAGTGAAAATCCGGGTAAAATCTACCCTCTCCAGATTCGTCCACCGCCTTCATCTACAATTGCCCTTCCTGGCCGGCAACGGAATACCGTTTCGGCTTCATATCGGGGCTTCCTGGCTGGAACCAATGACGGGATCGTCATACATGATGCTTAATGTAAGGCCCTCCAGGTTCCGGGAAAGATGAGGTGCCTCCCTCCCTCACTACAACCCCTCCCCGCGGGCCAGCTGCGGGAGTTGTTCCAGGCCAGTTTCCACACCCGTCAATTTCTTCTTCGGCTTCGCAACCGGGAACAAATTTGATTGCCTTCCCGGCCGCCTGGCATTCTACCCAACTCATGAAGCCAGAGAGAGGAGGGAGAGAGAGGGTGTCCTTTCCGGTCCGGAGGATGCGATCATCTGCAACGTTACGTTCCCTCACACCCAAGGAACGCCTCTCCGCACACGCGCCGTCCCCCGTGGCCCGACCGACCCTCGCCCTCCCGTGACCGGAGGCCCGGTTAGGAAGATTACCACCGCCATTAACTACCATTCTATAACACTATTACGTCCAAGCAAGAATTCCCCTCACCAAAAAAAACTGCCGTCTAGACAGTGGGTTTTCTGTCCGCTCGCTTCCCCGGATCGACTCCTGCTAGCGCTCCGCGCCACGAACAAGCAGCCTGATATACCTACCGAATGAGCCGTCATTTGGGGGGGGGAACCTCTGTTGGGCTTGCTTGCACTGGTCCAGTCCAGAGAAAAAAAAGGAAGCGGAAAAAAAAGGGCCACCACACTTCAGCAAAACTAGGTCCTGCCTGCTGCTGGTCCAGATGAAACCATGTCAGCCCGGGAGAACACAACGGCCGCCTGTCTCTGACATTTTGGGGGGGGGGGGGGATGGATGCTCTTGTTCCGGGCAGCTTGGGGAATGCCCGCTCGCTAGATTTTTTCCGGGACAACCTGATACGGGTGGTTGGTTTTTTTGGCTGGCGGCGGCGGACCCGGACCGGGAAAAGGTGTTTGGGATGATGAAGAGGCTCAATTTGTGCTGTGTCATGGCTGTCTCATTTCTTTTTTTTTGGTTTCTCGTTTTGCTCTCTCTTAATTGCTAACCGGAAACCAGGCTCACTACGTACTCCATGAAATACCGAGCCGTTTCTCGGTATGACCGTCCTGCTTTCCTGGACTGGGCCTTCCCTTGTAATTGTGGTTTGATCTTCTACCTACCTGGCGGAGCTAATCTGTCAACCTCCCCCCAATCCGCCGTGATCGGGGGCTGCTGCTCAACTCAGCTTACCGAGGTAGCTGGGTGGATGGTGCCGATCTGGTTATGGGCGTTCAGATATCATATCCAGACAAAGTTCATGATCCGCTCGTAGCTACCTATGGCTCACGGATCTGTACGTGACGTGGGTGGGTGGTCAGCCAGGGGGGTTCCTGGTGTCGGTCGGCCTTGTCTGGGATGCTATTGTGTTGTATTGCAGGGTCTTTTTTGCGCCTATGGTTTGCCACGCTCAATGCTAAACTGCGCTACTGCTGCTATAGGAGGGGGAGCCAACTTCGAGGTTGATGCTATGACCTGCCTGCTTGGTTGGTTGGTGCTTTGTGGTTTGTGTGTCAGCTCAGCGCGCAGCTTGAACTTGGCGGGGGCCGGCGCCCGCAAGGCATGGATGAAGTGGCGTCGGGTGGCCTTTTATCCAGGTCAGTTATAGCCCGGTCTATAGCTTCTTCTCCTCTGTGGGGGACCGGAAGGACGTTCGCCACGGTGGTGCGGTGCATGTGTGTCTGGGGGCCGGAGACGGGTTTTGTGGTGGGTGGGAAGTCTCAGCCTCCTCCCTCTTGCTGTGTTTCGTTCTGCAATGCCTCGGAAATAAATGCCTGGTTTCGGTGCACTTCGATGGCAGGTGGCTGTTGCCTGCCTCTCAGGAACGCTGCTAGAGTGTCGATGGGTTGGGTTCAAGAGTCTCGAGAAAGGAATGGACCTAAGCTCTAGCAGAGCATGCCTGATCCAAGGGGTTAGCCTCACGATGTTACCATTGGGCATCTCTGAGCCTGTGGATATGTTTTAGTCTTTTACTGTCCATCTTGAGAAGAAGCGCATGTTGACTATGTGCAATAAAGCAAGGGAAAATGAATGGGCGAGGCAGTTTGCCAACTTACATCCTCATCTTCGTTGTTCATTCGATCAAGTCTTTGGCCAGACATTCCCACCATGAAAAGCTTCGTGTGAGATAGCAAGTGTAGTGAGAGCTCTCGCAACGAGCAGGGGGCGTAGAAAGGCATGTGAAGACATGCTCGCTGTCTCTATAGAGTACAGCATTGAGGTTCCAGCGTGTCCTTGTCTTCCCATCCCGTTGAGTTGAGAGTCAAGTAAGAGCCAGTGTTTGGTTCTCCCTCGCGCTGGTGCTGTAAACCGAGAGGCATTGGCATGCTTGTTATTTTTGCCTCCATCCAAGTAGGATGTTACCGACGAGACCATGGGATTTGAGATTGGCTATACCAGAATGTCATTGGGGGCCATCGATGCGTTCTACTCAGATCCAAGGAGCAGGCGAGCTTGGTGATTCTCCTAGATGAGGGGAGCGAGGGTATTGAAAGGTTTAGTTTGGGCAATAGATCAAGAAAAGGAGAGAACACCGCATCAGGAAACAAAGAAGCCTCACCGGCTGCCTACCAGCATCTACTCCTTTCTCAGTGGGTGTTTGGCATTCAACTACCAACAAGGCAGTCGGTCACATCATGGCAATAGCCCGAGTACTGTCACCCATCTGCTGTTAGACTCATGACAACCTGACAATAGAGTTACAGAATGCTCTTTTTGCAAAACCTGGAGTGTTAGCGATATTTCAAGTGCTGGGTATAGATAATTAGGGTGAGATCGGTATCGTATAGACCCTCAAAACAATGATGGTGTGATAGTTGGCAAATGATAGTTGGCAAACTGACGACTTGTGTATTGAGACCACGAACCGATAATAACAGCCCAGGCTGGCAAGTTCTTTCCCTCTTTTAATATTCCCATAGCCATCGATACGACCCGGATTACACGGCGGTCTGTAGGTTGTAAGGACAAGACCTGCGGTCCGTCACTCGTCTTCTACTGGCGGTGCTTGACGCCAGACTCCCCCAGATACTTTGGGTTTAAGAATGAGAAACGTCATGACAACTCAGCAAGGAATTTAAGTAGTGCACGTTCTGTTAGCACTGTTGGTCTAGGAACCTGGTTCTCCTTAGCTAGCTACGACGGCATGTAACCAATAGTTATACTCTTTTCAAATCCATCAACAGTTGCACCATCAGTTTAATGATTGCTACCCAGTGTAGAAGGTGTGGATTCTACTACATAGTCATCTATGAACGCCCGCCAATTCTTATTAACCATTTCAGAGACTTACTGCCCACCACAACCCAATTTGAGCCTCCCTTGCGTTCCACATTGCTGCAATCCAAACAACCTGCACTGAATCCAAAGGGCCAAATGACAACCCGCATCATCAACTAATCTCCTACCGTAGAACATGGCTAGGTTAGCTTCCTACTAAGTGCTACTGACGCTAGTGAGCCGCAACGACAGCAACACAAGCTAAGTAAACAAACCCCTGAGCCCCCTACTAACTCCGATGTGCCAAGACCCACTCAATCGCCACCCATCTGAGTCCCAACTACACAGCTACCACCGTTGTTCACCTACGGCTAGGTGAGTTGGTATGGCTGTCCATAACCAGCACCATCCCAAAAAACAAGAAACGATGAACCGATGGTGTCGGACAAGTGGTTGGGATGTGTCAGGGAGGCAGAGCGTTGAACGACGACGAGGAGAGTTAGGGTGCACATCCTTGGATGTCTCCCATACCGAACGAAGCTTTCGATCACATGCCAGTATTTGCAGTCAAGGGCGCTCGCTACATCCATCATCATAATCTCCTCCTCAACATTACATTCGGGGCCATAATTAACCATCCACCACAGGTATATAGCCAAACCCACGGGCGAAGTAGGCAGTAAGCCAGGCACAAATATATACAGCAAGAAGGTATCAAAAGCCAATCTTCCCGCCCATGCACCACCCAGCCAAGCAGTCCCTCTCACAAAGTCCTGGCCGTGAGGCGTGCCGCTACCGTTCGTGGACTAAAATCCCAAAGCCCTATACTCAAGAAACAAAATACCCTCCCAAAAAAGATCCATCCAAAAACGCCCATGTTCGCTTGCCAATACCCAAAACCAGATGATTCTAAACGCCGCCCTCCAAATGTAGCCGGCCGGCCACTTTTTATTTACCCAAAACCTAGGTGGCGAAGTAAACCCCAAGAAGATTAGATGGTTGTTGGTTTGATTTCTCAGCACCAACAGTTGACAGCAACTGTGTATCGAGATGGCGAGCCGTGGACCGAGAATAGTAATAGGGAAGTCTCCAACACCAAGTTGGTAGAAACGAAGGCCAGAGGCCACCAACCCAAAACGCCCGCTAAATCCCAAAAAAAACCGCTCATTGCTCATGTGTGTGAAGATGAGCAGGCTTACTCCGGGACTTTCAGAGAACCCACAACACAGCCGCCAACAAAGGCAGAGCCGTCGCCAACCACGCCGACGAGCGGGTTAGCCGGCCCGGTACGGCGCTCGAGGGGATGACCTCGGCGGCGAGGGACTCGTTTGCGAAGCCGGGGCCGCAAATGGCATTGACCTGCACGGCGGCGCGGGCATAGGTGTTCGAGATCATCTGGCGGCGGTCGGCGGTAGCGGCCTGGTATAGGGCCATGGTCTGCTGGAGGCAGTAGCTGCAGGCCGGGACGGTCATGCCCGGCAGGGTCTTGTTGAGCGGGAGGAAGTAGAAGTAGGTGGTGCTGGGGTTGGTCAGGTTCGTGATGGCGTTGGCGTAGCAGTAGGCGCCCGTGTCCGGGTCCCGGAGGCAGCCCGCGCTGTAGATGGGCGCATAGGCCCTCATGGCCCCGTAGGCGTCCACGACGGCCGAGTGGCCGTTTTTGTAGTCGACGCCGCAATTCTCGGTGGCGGTGAGGTTCTTGGCTAGCTGCGCCATGTACTGGTTGCAGGACGTCGCGTTGGCTGCGCATGTTGCGTCGAGCGTCCGCGTTATGCTGACGAGCGATTTCTGTGCCTCAAAGAAGGACTTGGATCTCTGTCAAGAGGGGTCAGCTGTCTGCAAGGACAAACGAGAGTTTCCTGCCAGACTTACATCGAAGAGCATCGACAGTGGGTAGCACTGCTTGAAGGTGGGGTCGGCGAGGAAGGAGTTGATGAAGATGGGGCAGGGTGGGGACTCTCCGTTAGGGCCTGGAGCGAAGTCGGACGACATGCTATCGAGGATGCTGGGGAGAGGGCTTGCAGAAGCGGTCGTGGTGGAGCTGGACGGTTTCGGCGTCCCCGTCCCCACGGCGATGGAGAATGTCGTGGTCACGGAGCGGCTTGCCGAGGTCTTAGAAGGCTGTGAGGATTCCGTGGACTCGGTGGACTCGGTGAACTCGGACTCCTCGGACGTGGCCCGCTTCTGCACTGTCCGCCGCTGAACATGTTGCTCCGATAGCACCGTCCATCCTTGAACTTCCCGGTGCGGTGATCTGTGGTCAACAATCAGGGTTTCGACGGGCACGGCAGGGTCCGGGCCGGCTGCTAGCACGTGTGAAACGAAGCAAACAAAGACGGCGAGGATGATAGCCCATGGTGTCGGCTGCCGTCGGCGCATTGATGGTAAACGGCGGTCCGGGCGAGACGACGACCGCCGAAGGGAGCGGGCGGCCGGGGGTGAGGCTGCAGCGGAAGTCATTGTGTTGCAGCTGCAGGAGTGAGCCGGTGCAACATCACTCTGTGCAACGCCTCCGAGTGGTATAACGAGTGACTGGGTTTCCGATTGCCTGGGTCAGACGGGCAGATCGGCGTCCGGCGGATGCGAGACTACAAGACTCGTTCAAGCCGCGATGTCGTTGAACGGGTGTTGCAACCGAGTCTCTCAAACGTACGCACTCGATCGTATTATATCGGTCCCGTCCGAGTTCTTAGTCGTATGGCGGGCGGGCGGACGGGCAGCGGATCCCCCTCCACTGGGGCCCGGAAACAAGAAAGTCGAATTCCTGACGACAGGTCGGTGCTGTGTGTTGAGTCTGCCAATCGGTTGGCCAATATGGGCGTTCCGGGTAAATATACTCAGTGCCGGGCGAGACTTGGCCGACACCAATGGGGCGAGATGCGCGAGCAATAGAAATTTGTGTGGTAATGCCGTCGCCGAGTTGGGCAGGAGGGCGGCTGGCTGACCGACGCGTGCAGTCGAAGGACGGTGGTGTGCTTTAGCTAGGCTGTGTCGGGCCTGCGTGCGTGCGAAGTTCCTATTCGTGTCTGGAGTTTTGGACGCGGTTCGATCACGAGAGACGACTGGCTCGTTGTTCGAAAGGCGAAGGGACGTCGAGGGAGGCTCAGAGCAGCAACAACGATAAAATAGAAACAAAAAAACGCGGCACAGGGGCAGCGGGCGAGAACGCTTCCACAACACGATCTGCTTCAGGGGTGCGGGTGCTGGACCGCTGAACCATCACCACCGGGCAGCCGGGGTACCTTGGCAGCAGCCACGATCGGGCCTGCTGAGCCAATGGCGGACGGCGGCCGGGCACCAAGCACAGGGGGGCGGCATCAGGGGCTGAGCAGTTGGGGGCACCGTCTATTGAGCGGCCATTCCGCTTTTGGCGGCACACCAACGCCTCCAACGTCTTGGCGATGGGCGAGGAACGGCACAGTGGGCTGCGATGCATACCAACAGAGCAGCATCGCAGCGGCTTGCTGATTATTGGTCGCTTGCAGAATATCGAAGTGTGGTGGGTGCAGAAGGCCGGGGAGTTGCCTATCAGAGGATGTGGACGCCGGCGTCCCCTCGTGTTCGGTCTGGTGACATCGGCGAGAACGGTGAGAACGGTGGAGACGACGTCAATGGCGGCGGGGGCGTCTGCGGCACCGTCTGATACCGATTTGATGCATCATGCATGTGCTTTGCTGATCGCCGCACCCTCTCTGCTGTGCCAGTTTTGGCATCGCCGTCGGCGTCATCCAACGTGTCAGGAAGTCACTGCAGGAAGTCAGGAACTCGGGAAGGTGTGGGCTGAAATCCAAGTCGAGATGAAAATGCAATCTTCGGATGGTGGGCCGGACATTTGTGCTCTGGCCATCCGAACGGGTGATGCAGGTACAGATTGACTCGACGCGGCCAGAGATGGGCCAAGCAGGCGGATCATGAGACAAAATGAATTGGCACACCAATAACTAATAATTTTAAGCGGGAGAACAACAAGGTGCGAGTTGTTGTTCCTCAGTTCGGCTCGACGTTCTGGTGCCAAGGTGGGGACATGGAAGCCAAGGGACAAAAGAAGACAAAATCTCGGGTGCAAGCGAAATTTGTTGCCCACAAGTCGAGTTCTGGATCGGGGTTCAAAATTCGCTGTGACTGACTGTGACTGACACTGGAAGGAACGAAGGAGCCCGCCTGCAGATGCCCGTCAGCACTTTCTTGGGAAATCCACGGGCTGTTACCTACAACTCGGAATTCAGACTTTGAGTTGCTGAACCGTCCGTCTTTGGGCGTGCAACTGGAAGTTTCGTCTCCTGCAAAGAACCGCCGCCGCCACCGCCGTCCCCATTCCCCCGCCCCGCCGATCTGATCAGCGGTCTTCCACGTGGGGTGCGTCGGTCTCGCGAAGGAAGCAGCCGGATCGGCGGGTGAGGGGCAGCAAAATCGGTGCCGAGGGAGAGCAGCAATTGCATCTTTTTTCAAATTATTGACCCCCTTGCGGAGCTCTGGCTGCTATGAGTGGGCCATTGGTACCCGAAATTGGACCTCCCTTGCGGAATGCAACCCCCCTGAAAGCTGGAATCGGTCTGGACGCGGTCTGGACCCGACGCACTCGACGCCTGCCCTACCTAGGACGACTGGGGTTCGCCCGGGACTCCACGGCCATCGTTCCCGTCGGCCTGTGCTCACTCACTCCCCACGAGTCAACTTTTATTCTTTTATTGAACTCGCCCGGCCTGCATTTGCATGCCTTGGCACAACGGCCAATGTCCGCACGACACCAACACGGGAGGTCCGGAAACCCAACGATGCAGACAGAGTTCGACTCGAGTCGGTTGTGTCACTTCCAGTGTGCACGCAACCGCAGGTCGGGAGAAAGTGAATGCAGTCTTCCGGATTCTCAACAGAGGTATTCGTCACCACCCACTCAGCCCTCTCCTTCAACACACCGTCGCGTGGTGTGTGATTGAGTGACACATTTTCTCCGGCCTCTGTGAGACGCAAGACGACCCGACAGTTGGTAATTAGACAACGATATTCCCGAGATGATCAGCTCGGCCGGTGCATCGCTGCAAGATGCCGAGTCCTCCCAGCTTCATCTCTACTCGTAGCACAGAGACGTGTTATGTTTTCTAGAGTAATCAGCCATTGACATCAGTTTAGATCCAATGTCCCGGATGTGCGGGCCTCATCGCTGGCTGTGGGCGGCATTCTCCGTCATCTTACACCCACTATCAAAGAAATAACGGTCTGGTTGGGTATAACGTCCAAATTATTACCGCCTTGCATGCAATATCTCGCTTCATCCGACGGTCTGGCCAGCACAGCAATCCTTCAGTCCAGCCTGCTCCCCAGTCTCAGTCAGCGCTGACCGCACATGGCGTTGCCGAGAAGGGCAACTCTGTTGACTGCATGTCGATGCAACGCAAACGCTTTCCAGCAATCCTCCTCTTCACCATGGTACACTCAATGGCTTGGCTTGCGCCTTTCCTTCTCTCGGCAAGAACCCGTCCTCCCTCAGACATTCCAGATGCTCCCTCCACCTGCCCACGAGGGTCTCAACATTCTCACGCACCGCCCAGGCGGCATCCTCCTTGCTCAAGTCCAAGTCCACCTGCTCGAGGTCGACCACCATGATCTTGGCGCTCTCCCCTTCCCCCACAAGATGGAAGTTATCCGACTTGGTATCATCATGAGACACCCCCATAGCAGCCAGCGCCCCAAGCGCCACCCCCAACAACCGGCCCAACTCCCGCGCCCGCTGCCCCTCGTCGTCGCCCCGTCCCTGCAGCACTAAGCCGCCGCCCGGGTCCGCGAGGCACACGCCGCCAATGTCGGACAGGAGCAGCGCCCGCGCCCCGTCATACTCGATGCAGCCCAGCAGGCGGGGTATGACCTCGCCCTGGAGGGGCCCGAGCCTGTCGTAGACGGCATGCTCGGCGTCGAAGCTGCGCGGGTGGTCGTCCATCTCGCGCTTGAGCACGATGCGCGGGGGTAGAAGAAACCATTCCGGGTATGCGGATTCTGGCCATGCGGCGGCGGCGAACCACTGCAACGGGAGCAAACTGGCGGCCGCGGCCGCGGCTTGCACTACTGTCGCTAGTAACGACGGGTTGGTGCGCAGGCGGAGGACGTGGGGGTGTTCCCTGTCGGCCTGCGTGCCTGTCGCTGAGACGATGCGGGTTTGGAATTTGAAGTACTAGGTAAGTACGTAGACAGTGCCCGTCCCATATCAGCTCAGGGTAAAAGGAAGAAAAAAAGAAAGAAAAGAAGAAGGGGGGTTTACTATTGTTTTCAACTTTGGTGGGCGAACTCGGTGAGGGTCGATCACATATTCGAATTCTTGTTGTTGCTCGTCCATTTTTGTAGATGACTGAGAATCAACCGCCGCAGGTACTTTCGTCTTCTCCGAGGTAGGGGTTCCTAGGTATGTATATACGTCCGCCGTAGAAACAGACTCGCGGTGGTGCCGAAGTGAATTACGCAGAAATCACCACGAGGAAAAGAAAAGAACACGCGACTTGCAATATAATGTAGAGAGAAGTATGTTTTCTGTCAAATCATCATTATTCAACCTGTTCATCGGGCTGGTCGTCGCTCTAGGAAGGTCCTGCTCCTCGACAATTTCGGGCAGGGTGTCATGCACCAATTTCAGCGTGCCAGTCGTCGTCGCGTCGTCCACGCGCGAGCAGCCCGGGGGGTTGTAACTGGCCTGACCCACTTTCCAGAGCGGCCTTTCGTTGCAACTACTGCAGGTAAGTCCATGTATCATGAGCGCCAGAGTCGACGAGAGAAAGCACCAACTCCCACTCGACATGTATTGGGGGACTTGTGATGAGGGTGTTTGAGTGGTCTACCTAATTCGACTCCACGTCCTCGTGCCCATTGCATCTCTTGCTACTGCTGCTGTCATCATACCCGTACATGCCAATCCCTAACCCTATACGAAGTGTAAAACATACCGAGTCCTCCACGGCCGCCGTTAATGTCGCAAGTTCATGAGCAAGAGACAACAAACCCCGTTTCCCAGAAAGAGGTCACGCCAAGTAGGTATACGACCCGTTCTCAAAGTCAAGGTAGTCCTTGTCGATGAGCCTGTAACCCGTGTTAGCATCCTGCAAGGTATTCACCAACAGACCAAAAAAAGAAAACTCACTTCTCAATATTCGCCTTGATATCACCCGCGTCCACCGCCCCTCTGCTCTTGGTCTGATTGATCACCTCAGCCACCAGCTGCGCGTCCGTCATCTTCTTCCTGCTCTTCATGATGCGCACAATCGCCGCCTGCGTCTCAAACTGGCGATCGGCCGCCACGCGCTGGTGCGTCTCGTGGTTCTCCTCCTTGGTCTCCTTGAGCTGGATCTGGTTGATCTTGACGCGGAACTTGGGGTCTGTGAAGGCCTTGTTGACCGTGAAGGTGTCGGTCGGCGACACGTCGCGGCCCTTGGGGTGCTTGATCAGCACGCGGGTCCGGCCGCAGGCCAAGGATTGGAGGGTGCGGTCCAGCTCGCCGTTCTGGAGGCCGGTGGATTGCGAGATTTGGTCGTAGGATAAGACGCCGGCGGTTTTGCTCTTGGGGTTGTCATTTTCGACCTCATTGAAGAGCACCAGGACGGCTGCTTGGGGCGCGCTGACCGAGAGTTCTTTCGGGCCGCGGTTGAACTGCGCTTTGACAACGCAGTGCGCCATGTTGTGCATCCAGGTCAGCCGCCGGCCCGTGTGTTTGGATTTGTAGTACCCGTCAAAGGTGTTGATCTGCTCCAGCACCTCCTTGGGGAGCAGCACCTTCACGTCGGGGAAGGTAGGCCACGCAGCTGCCGAGAGGATGTTGACGCTCAAGTCGACGCCGCCGTTGCTCTTCCCGGTGCCAGCCAACCACTCCTTGTACGATCCCATTTCTTCCCTGGCCAACTCCTGATCCTTGAACATCTGCTCCAGGTTGTGGGTGAAACTAGAACCGCACTCGACCTTGAGCTTCGCGAGCATGCTCCGCTCGGCGTCTTGGCTTGCACTGCGGCCCAAGAGCAATCGCCGCGCCAGGTCCTTCTTGTAGAAGGCTTCAAACACGTCCTTGCCTTCGATGAAGCGGAACATCTCAAGGCCTTGGTCCAGCTGCCGGTCCAACTCGGCATCCTCGTCGGCCGTGCTCGCCACGCCGCTCATCTCGGCATCCGCCCTGTCCTTGGTGTCGGACAAGAGCGACTTTGGAAGCGTCCTAAGACCCCCGCGCAGGAGCATGTCGATGTACTTGGCGATCATCTCGCCAACCTTGGATGTACCGGTATTCCACGACGAGACGCTCTTTTCATCGTTAATGAATTGACCAAACGATTCCCTGAGAGCGTAGGAAAAGACGTCGTTTTTGGAGAAGGCGTCTCGGATCATGGTATCCAACGACCGCCGCAGCTCCAGTAGGCGGATGACCATCTCGTCTCCCCGCTCGGTATCGCTGACGATGGTGGACCCCGTTTCCCGGATGTACTGCTCCCAAGGCCCCTTTAGGCGCTTCTGCAGGCCAGACAGCTTTAGCAGCTCGTAGAGCGCCTTCATCGACTCGACGTCTTGCGCCTGGAGTAACCTCGCGACGCTGCCGCTGTCGAGCAGCTTCTCCGAGTACTCCTCGATAAGGACGCGGTGGGCATCGCCCAGCAGCTGCCGCTTGGTGGTGCTCTCAAAATTGAAGCCGTCGCATCTTTCGCTCTCTCTCTCCAGCAACGTCGCAACCGCGCCGATGTAGTCCTTGAGTCCGTACGCGACGCTAACGTCGCCGGCGAACTGCTCGTAGTACCGATGCGACTGGACCAGAAACATGGGCTCGAACGACTTCCCGTAGACGCCACACAGCCTCAGCATCACAATCGCATCCTTCAGCAGACCCTCATCCCCGCGCTCGTCCCCCTGCCTGGCGTAGTCCACCAACCGACACACCCCTTCCAGCACGGCCTTCCCCTGCGGCAGCACCGTCGCCGCCTTGGATAAGCCAAACACAGCCTTCCGAAACAGCGCGATGCCCATCTCATTGATCCCCTGCTTCCCCCTCCCACCCTCCCCACCACCGCCGCCCTGCATCAGCAAATGCCCCCTGTCCAGATAACTATACACCCCCCTCACCACAAAAACAACATCATTCCACCGCCTCCACCGCCCGACCACCTCGCGGAGCAACACATCCCCGGCCCCCTCCCCGGCGGCGGAAATGTACCCCTCCCACAACCCGCCCAGCATCTCCCGCCCGTTCAGCCACTTGTCGCACCGGCTCCTCAACCGCTCCGTCAGCTCGGCCGCGTCCCCCTTGCGACAGATATCCTCCACCCCGCGGTACAGCCGCTCCATGGGCTGGGCGGTCGGCTTGCCCGCAAAGATGCTAGACAGGGCGGCGTCCAGCTCGGCGTGGATGCGGGTGTAGTAGGATTCGACGGCGGATGTTGAGGCCGAGGTAGCCGTGGTGGCAGTAGTAGTAGTAGTAGTTGTTGTTGTTGCTGCGGGGCGGAGGTTCTTGATCACCAGCTTGCGCGAGCCCAGGTGTGGTTGGAGGGCGGGGCGCGGCTGGTGGTGGTAGTGGGAAGAATGGGCGTGGCGGGGAGGGGTAGCGACGCCCGTGGGGTTGGTGAGGTCGATCACCTCGGGGCGTTTGCCCTGGACCTTGGCCGACATGGTGATGGCGGAGGGAGTGGTTGTGGTGGTGGCGGGCGGGGTGTAGTGTTCGGAGCGCGGGCGCTTGTGGCCGCCGGGTCGGGTGGCCGTCGCGGGGTTGGTGCTGAGGGCGGAATGGGCGGCGTTTAGGTCGGGGTCCGAGTCGACGCGCGGTCGTCGTCGGGGAGCTGATGCGGAGGGGAATGCGGAGGTTGCGTTCGGGCTGGAGGGGTCGGGACCGGGTGGTATGTGCGTTGGAGAAGGCATGGACCGCGAGGCCCGGCGTGGGACGGGACCTCTTATTGGGGTGCTGCTTTGCAGGTTTGGGCTTGTTCGGGTGCAGTTTCTCGGGGTTGACTGTGGCCCTGGTTCGGTGCGATTATTGCAGGCGGGCCTGTCTGGGTGGCAGGACGTTGTGCAATATCCGGTTCGGTTCCGATTTCGTTTTTGTTCTTCGCGTGCGGCAAACTTTGGGTCACCGCCGTCGCTGATCGAGGGAATCGGAGAGGTCGGTCGGTCGTGGATGGCGGAGTTAAGGAGCAGCTGTCGACCGCACTGTGTGTCGATGCTATGGAGAAGATTGCAGCACTGTGTCTTGACTCCTGGGAGGGAAAGAGTCGGCTGAGCTAATTACGTTTTAAACACGAGCAGGTCTGGAGGGGACTGGACGGCTTCGTATCAATCCTTTCCATTATGAGTGAATTCTAGGCAATCTAGCTGAGGTTTTGGATTCTCTCTGTTGAGCTAATCCATCGTTTCGCTACTTTCTCTGTGTTTACTCTGAAAAGGAGTCGAGCATATTCAGGGTTAGGGTCTGGTAAATTACGTCATATTCAATCCCACCCACCAGCCCCACCTCTCCACAAAAAGAACCTTCGATGCACGCATCTGGGCCTGCCCCGGGAAAGCACCTTCATGATCGGACATTGACTGGGCCCAGAATTTTCCCTTGTGCATCCCCTCGATCGTTGTCCGTCTCAATTGCCGAAAAGGGGACCGGATCATCTGTTTGTTGGTGTAGGATAGCTTTCTGCAGCTGACAGTCGCATGATTTATTCGGTATTGATGGGATTGCCCTGATTATCGGATGACTCGATGCCCATTTTCGTCACTTCTACTCTGCAGGTATTAGGACTCTAGGACAACCTCATCCGGGCTTCGTCCGGTAATGGCGCCACCAACCGAGCACTTGAACCTCGATGTTGAGGCCATCTCTGGGATCTGCGGGTACGCAAACCAAACTCTTCGTTCACCACTCTCCCCTTTCACCAGACAAACCACACCAGTAGTAGTACTAACTCACAGCCCACAGCTCCATATCGATAGCCTGCTGGGTCGTCGTTTTCTCGCCCCAGATCATCGAAAACTTCCGCCGGGGCAGCGCCGAGGCCCTCTCGATTCAGTTTATCGTCGTCTGGCTGCTCGGCGATGTCTTCAACATCCTGGGCGCCGTGATGCAGGGCGTCCTGCCTACTATGATTATCCTCGCTATATATTACACGATTGCCGACGTGGTGCTGCTAGCGCAGTGTTTCTACTATCGCGGATTTACCTTGAGGGATCATGTCCCCCCGACACCAACGCCAACGCCAAAACCGAAGCGCAACGACAACGGGGGTGGAAATGGGAATCGTGTGGCAAATGAGCGAACAGGGCTTCTCAACGGCGGTGATGGTGAGCGGCCGCCACACTACAGCATCGAGGAGCACGAGCGAAGGGGATCCTGGTCGCATCTATCGCCGGCGGTGCCGTTTGTGGGCGAGGAGCCAGTCACAGCACCCCCGCCAGCGCCGACGACGTGGCTGCAGGCAATTGCGTTCAACAGCCTGGCGGTCTTGATGGTGTGCGCCGCGGGCGTCGCGGGGTGGTGGCTCAGTCGCATGTACGGTCGAGGCGGGGACAACGACGGGCGGAACCCAGGAGATGACCATGTTGACCCGCTCAAGTTCAACACGCTAGGCCAGGTTTTCGGGTGGCTTTGCGCCGTGCTCTACCTAGGGTCGCGGTTGCCCCAGTTGCTGCTGAATTGGCGGCGCAAGTCGACCGAAGGGGTGTCAGTTTTGTTTTTCCTGTTTGCCTGCCTCGGCAATCTGACATATGTGCTCTCGATCTTGGCATTTGATCCCAAATGCGAAGGGGACGAGGTGTGTCAACCGGGCGAGGGTGCCCATATCTTTTGGCAGTACATACTTGTCAACCTCTCTTGGCTGGCAGGCAGTGCAGGCACGCTGCTGCTGGACTTGGGCATATTTGTACAGTTCTTTGTGTATAGCAAGAGCGAAGACGAGAGCAGCGATGATGGGAGCACGGATGAGGAGGAAAGTATTGGGGAGCAGACATGGGAACAGCGGCCTGTTTTGGAAAGGAATAACACAGGGTACTAGGTGGGTATGGGCTACAAGGTCTGGAAAACGGCGTTGAACAAAATTGTGATTATATACTTGTAATGCAACTCATGAACTGACTTTTCTCTACCTACGGCTAGCTCACGTTCTACAGCCACCCTAGCCTCTTCCACAGATAACTCCCGCCGCCAAACATGGCCGTGGCCCCGGTGAAGGCGATCAGGCCCCCATAGCCGCTGCCATAACCACCAAACGCCTGGCCCTCCCAAGGCATCGCCTTTACCAGCGCCTCGCTCAACGGACCCGAGATCACGTTCCCAACGCCTCGGCCCATGGCCAAAAATGCAAACACCATGCTCGGGTCAGCCAGCTTTCCATGCTCGGTCCCCTCTCCATCCACCAGTCCCCTCCCTGTAATCTCTTTCATCACGCCCGGCCACGCAGACGTATACGAGCCGGCAAATAGGCCATACACGATACAAAACAGGTACAACACCGGCAAGTTGACCGACAACCCCCACAACAGAAACGTCCCCACCGTGGCCCCAACCGTCGATATCAACAGGCACTTGGTCACCTCCAACCGGTCAATAAAAATCCCCATGACCACGCAGCCAAACACACTGGCCACGTTCACCAACATCATCGCCACGACAGCCGGAAACGGGCTCGCCCCGAGCACGGCGCGGGCATACGACGGCAGGTAAATGCCCGGCAAGAAAAACCCCACGGCCTCAAGCACATTAAAAACCTGATACAGCACAAACGGGCGCTCGACCACAAAGCGCAGCGAAAACGGCTTCGCCCGCCGCGCGGCGGCGACGGGCAGGCGCGGCTTGACAAAATAGCTCAGCGGGGCCGTCAACGCAAAGACGACGCCGCCAAAGATGCGCAGCGTCGTCTGGTAGCCCTGGACCGAGAGCAGGTACTCGAGCAGCAGCGGCAGCACGACGCCCGCCAGGCCCGTGGCCGACCACATGATGCCAAAGGCCAGGCCGCGGCGGGCGACGAACCACTCCTCGAGGTAGACGATGCACGACGAGTAGGCGATGGAGCCGCCGATGGCGTACAAGATGCCCTGCGTGATGACCAGGTGGGTGACGGTGGTGGAGAAGGAGGAGAGGGCGAGTGCCAGGCACATGATGAGGAGTCCGAGGATGGTGGAGTACCGCGCTTGGTGGGGGAAGCGGCGGTGGAAGTACATGACGAGGGGCGTGTCGAGGTACATTATTCCCTGGTTTTTTTTTATGGCGTGTTAGATTACCGGGGGAGACGAAGAGGGAGATGACGTCCATACCAGGGCGCAGGTTCCGATGGCGGGGATGTTGCTGGCGCCGGCAAAGGGTTCGTGGGTGCTGTAGTAGTTTTGGAAGACGCCGAAGCAGTATCCGAAGCCTGAACAGGTGTTAGTTAATGAGGGTGTTTCTCAGATGGGGGTGTTATTACCCCAGACGAGTCCCTCGATCATGAAGCATGCGGCCAGGAACAGCCAGGCGTCCTTGCCGCCGTCGACCGGCGGTAGACTGGCCATCTCGTGCCCGTTCCCATCCTCAACACGGCGTTCGGGGCTGGTGGCGCGGGGCGAGTCGTTGAAGCTCTGGAGCTCGATGGCCGTGGTGGTTCCGGTTTCTGAACCCATGGTGCTCAACTCGATAAAACGGAAAGGTGAGTCTCCTAAACCACTCCGACGATGTCCAGAAGCTTGCGGGTGTAGTTTATATAATCAATCCCTCAACCGTAAACCCACCGCAACATAACCCCACAATCAATCCCTCGACGCCCTTCCGGCGACGGTCGATGGAGCCCGGAAGCGGTCCGACTTGGCCAATTATTGCCCTGCACAACCCCCCGCTGCATCCGCCCCAGGATCCATCCCCCGTCCTCCGGAGACCGGACATGGAAATTGGATGCAAGATTCGGCGAGCAGGACTCGGCCTAGCGCAGCCCGCGCGTTCGGCAGAGGCCAAGACTACTGCCGGCCGGGTCCCCGGTATTGACACTCCCGTCCCCTGTCTCCTATCTTGGGGCGCCGTGTCTGGGGTAGAGAGCAGGGGTCTTGACAGTGCCAATGCGGGGAGCCGAGGTCCGCCAAAATGTGGAGTCTCACCGTCCTGTCCTGGCACAGCCTGGGAAACAGCAGCCGAGGGTGAGAAGGTCGTCACCGCTTATAAGTTTCAGGATTCATCAAGCCCACTCAGACTGTAGTGCACCTTCCTTTGATGCCGCGTGTCATTCTTTCATTGATGAATTGACGTTTGCGTTTGTGCCATTGCTGTCTGTTTTTCCCATGAACCTGTAAAGTGAAACAGCAACTCCCTCGCAAGTCTCAACATGGCGTCTCCCATCAAAGTCGAGTATCAGGGCCGGGTAGCCATCATCAGCATTGACAACGACAAGAAGCTCAATGCGCTGGACCAGCCCGGATACTACGACCTCGCCCAAGCCCTGCGCGAGGTAGCCACCCACGACGAGGTCTTCATCACGCTACTCATCGGCAAGGGCCGGTATTTCTCTGCGTGAGTACATACACCCATCCATGCCCTTTACCCCCTTACCCCCCTCAACACCTCTCACCCCACCTCACCATCCCCAATCCTAACCCGACAACAAAAACCCCCCCAGCGGCGCCGACGTCTCCCTGTCACGGCCCACCCCCGAGCAAACCAAAGCGCAATCCGACAGCCCCCACCGCTTCTGGCTCCAGACCTTTGTCGCCTTCAACCTCAACATCACCCAGGCCTTTTACACGCACCCCAAGATCCTCGTCGTCGGCCTCAACGGGCCCGTGGTCGGCCTCTCGGCGGCGCTCATCGCCTTTGCCGATTTCATCTACGCCGCGCCCCACACCTTTTTGCTCACGCCCTTTAGCTCCCTCGGCCTCGTCACCGAGGGCGCCGCGTCCCGCGCGCTGGTGCAGCGGCTGGGCGTCGCCAAGGCGAACGAGGCGCTGATTATGAGCAAGCGCATCAGCTGCGACGAGCTGGTCGCGGCCGGGTTCGTGAACAAGGTGTTTGGGGAGTGCGGGAAGGGGGAGGATGAGAAGTTTAGGGGGCTGGTGTTGAAGGAGATTGATGACCGGTTGGGGGAGCATTTGGTGGGGGAGAGCTTGCTGGGCATCAAGAAGTTGATTCGGAAGCCCGAGAGGGAGGTGATGGATGTGCAGAATGTGGCCGAGGTGTTTGCTGGCTTGGATAGGTTTGTGAGTGGCGTGCCGCAGGGCGAGTTTTTGAAGATTGCGACGGGCCAGAAGAGGCATAAGCTTTGAGTTGGGTGTACATACATGTACATTTTGTAGTATTTCAAGCTGTCTTGGGTATTATGTCAACAAGCCGAACAGCAGCCCCGTCCTCTTGAAGTAGTCTTGTGATGCCTTGGCCAGCCTCTCCTTGGCGGGCGTCTCCAAGCCCGACTTCTGATAAACCGTCTCCTCCAGCGCCAACGTGTCTTCGTTAGACCCGAGGAACAGTCCGAGGTAATGGATGTCCATGAGCCATTGCACAAGCAGGGCTCGCTGCTCGGGGCTGGCTTTGGTGTCTCCGCCTGTATCCTGCTGGCCTCCTTCCCCTTCCTCAGCCTCTGCTTCCTCGGCGTCAGACTCGGCGTCATCTTTTGCCTCAGCCTCAGACTCAGCACCATCCTTTGCCTCGGCCTCTTCCCCATCCAGACCACCAAGTACCTCTAGCCAGGCCTTGGACATTTGCTTGTTCAAGTGGTGCTTGAGCACCCCCACAGCCGCAGGGCTCCACAGATCTCCGCCCGCATCGTCCATCGCCGTGACCAGGTTCCTCAGGAACTTGAAGGCGCCCGCGGACGGCGACCCCGGCAGCGCCGGCTCACCTTCCCACAGGCTCCTCCCGACCACCGTCTTTCGCGCGAGTGCCACAGTAGCAAACTCGTCCATTGGCGAGACAGCCACTGCTTTCGCTACGGCTTCGTGAAGCGACGGCACCGCAGACAGCCCAAAGCTCCTAACCGCCTCTAAATCAGGCAGTTTGGCTCGTATGTCCCTGAGCAACCGCAGAAAATACATGGCAACTTCGCCGTTGTTCGGGCCATCCCGCCGCGCGTTCCACAGCGCCATGAGCTGGCCATCCAGGCGCTTGAACGCCTCCACGAGCAAGCGATTCAAATGCTTGCTCAGCGCCAGGGGGTCGTCTTTTGAGAGTAGTTTCTGACGTTCCTCAATCGTCTCCTCGTCCTCAATCTCGTCGACGTCGTTGTCCCACCGCTGCCGCTTTAGTTGGTCTACAACCTGACCCACGTCGTCGATGACGTGAAACCAGGACTTGTAGCTTGTCACCGCCTTAGAGACGGCATCGTTCCTACCATACAGCCGGGCGACGACGTCTTGGGTAAACTGGGCCGCGCCGTTGGAGAGGTCGGTGTCGAATGAGGCGACGTCCCAAAGGCTGTCGTGCCGGTCGGTGGTGCCCTCGCGCCAGGCGTCGAGAGCGGCCGCCACTTCGGACCCGACGAGGCGCAGCTTGGTCACCTTTGCTTCGAGGACCCGGAGCATGTGCTTGTTGATGGCCGCGCGGAGCTCGTCCAGCATCTCGGACGGGTCGAAGCCGCGTGCCTTGCCGCCCTCGGCGATCCACAGCTTCAAAATGCTCGTGCGCAGCTCGACAATGGCTTTGAACTCGGTCATGCTCTGCAGTGTCTTCTCGAGCCCTTGGAGCAGGACCTCGCTTCCCTTTTGCGCCCAGTTCATGAGCGACTCCCTCGCCTGGGCCCCATTCAGGTCGTCGTGGCGAATGAAGGGCGTGTAGAACTGTATCTCGTCCCCGCACCATCGCCCGTAAACATCCAGCCTCAGCCCCTCCATCTCTTTCAGCGACGCGTTCTCCAACAACCGGTCCTGCTTCAGCGCGACAAGCATCTCGGTAAGCTTGTGCGGAACCAGCGTCTGCACGTCCAGCAGCGTTTTGGTGTACAGCCCCAACGCTCTCAGAACCTCGTTGGGGTTCCTCGCCGCCTTTTCCTCGTCGTCCAGCTGCAGCGCCATCGCAATCGCCCTGGCCCGGACGTTCAGAAAGTGCCCCAGCACATCTCTCGCCCCGGAGCTCGTCGCCAGACTGTACGCGCCCAGCGCCTTGACCACATCCCCCTGCTTCATCGCCCTCCCACTGCCGCTCCTCAGCACGGCATCAATACTCCTCGTCAACCTCGCCTGATGCACCGTCTCCAAACTCTTCCTCGCCGCCTCCACCTTGCCCTCCTTCCGCCCCTCCCCAAAGCTCTTGACCAACAACCTCCCAAGAACATACAACCTCGCCGCCAAAACCAACCTCTCCCCCCTATCTCCTCCCCCTTCTTTGTGCTGTAGCCCCCCCCTCAAAACCAAAACCTCCCTCAACCCAAGCAAAACCCCCTCCAACAACCCCCCCCTCGCCACCCTCCCCAATTCCACCCCTCCCTCTCCACCACCACCATGACGATGAGAACAACCATGATGTGAATAACCCCCCCCCCCCCCCCCACCCCCAACACCAAACCCCCCCCCCTCTCCACAGCCCCAACAACAAACCCCCTCAACCCCTCCACCTTGGCCCCCACCACCCCGCGTCCACACCGCCCGCCCATCGCGCCCAGCGTGACCAAGACGTCATCCATGTCCCGGCGCATGGCGACAATGGTGTCGGCCGTGCCGAGCAGGTCGCGGTAGGAGCCGCCGACCTGGGTGCGCAGGCGCGCCGACACGTCGGCGACCTGGCTGTGGAGCGCCGTGTGGATGGCGCGGATCTGCGGGAGGGTGTAGGTCGGGTGTGCGGTGGTGGTGGTCTGGTTGGTTGTTGTTGTTGTTGGGTCATCTTGGGTGGCGGAGGATGGGGAGAAGAGCGCGGCGGAGGTGGTGAGGAGGGAGAGGTCGAGGTTTTTGGGGGCGGCCGACATTTTTGGGTTTGGAGCGGGTTTGTTGTTGTTGTGTCTGTCTGTCGGGAGGCGGGGGTTTGTTGTAGGGATGGCTAAGTTGGTGGATGGGCCATTGATGGGGTTGGTGGGTGTCGGTGGGTGTGTCGACGCGCTCGCAGGGAGCAATTGCTGGAGATGGTGCTGGGTGTGGTGGATTGGTGTTGTAGGAGCTGCCAAATCGCGATTTGGAGCTTCCTGGTCTCCCTGGTCAGATTGACCCTAACCCTAACCCAAAGAAAACGTTTCCAGGTTCAGATGCGCCCGTTTAACCATGTAAGATGGAGGGTAAAGAACGGGCAAGACCGAGCCCAAAAAATACTTGTACTATTCTGTACTTTGAAGAGAGGCTGAGAACCTCGTCTTCAGCTCGCCGCCAAAATTCGAACTACCCAGACTGTTCGCAACCCCAGAACATGCCATGCATTCAGCTCTTCACTGAAGCCGGGGTTTCTTTGACCCATGCTACACAGCAAACAAGATGCCGTTGATCAGCAGAACCTGCTAGTCGATAATTACTCATCACCTTCCCCAACTGTCAATGGGCGGTCGTGTGGAGCTCAGGGTCCCGGTGCCGCGGCCGTGGACCCCGCCCCCGCGCGAGTTAAAATTGGAACCTCGCCGGTGACTATGAAGTGGTTCATAACACGCCAGGCCGCCACAGTTATAACAAAGAAGGCCGTAGCCTCACTCACCTCATTCCCCATCTCATCACCCCAACCCTTCCCCAAACAAACCCCCTTCCCAACAACCAGCAGCATGCCCACCCCGGACCTCCCCGTCCCCCCGGCCGACGAGGACTCGCTCCTCTCCCAAAAGTTCGGCCCCGAGATTGCAAACTACTTCTCCGGCAGCCCGCTCAACCGGCTCTCCTTCTTACGCGCCGACACGCCCTTTCTGCGCGCCGCCTTCGCCCACCGCGACGCGCGCTTCCTGCTGCTCAACAAGCTCGCGCCGCTCGTGCAGGGCGCCGCCGACCAGGCCCACCTGGCTTTTGCCACACACGCCGATGTCGCGCCCCTGACGGGCGCCGATCCGTTCGCCCGGACCGAGGCGGAGATGATTAGCGGGTATGACTCGAGTGAGGAGGAGGAGCAGGTGGTGGTTGTTTTTTTGGGTGTGGATGAGTTGGGGGTGTTGCCGCCGTTGGTGCTGCAGCAGGGTGAAAATGAAAAGGGGGCCGGGGAGGAGGGGTTTGGGTATAGGGACTTCAAGGGGGCGCCGTATTTCGCTGTGGACGTCACGCCGCGGGGCAAGGTTTCGGGGCTGGCGGAGGCGTTGATCGCGAAGATGACGGGCAAGGGGTTTTCGTTTCTCGACAACTCGCCGAGGCCTATGGGGTTGCACGCCGGGCAGGGTAAGTAAATCCCCCCCCCACCCTCTCTCCCATATTTGGGGTGGGTATGTACAGCCGGTTATTGACATCAACAAGCCGCCATGTACGGCCAAGCGAGGGCCCTCATCGACTGGAACGCGCGCACGCCCTTTTGCGCGCAGTGCGGGCAGCCGACGCTCTCGGTGCACGCCGGCACCAAGCGGGTATGCCCGCCGACGGACCGGGCCGGCGGCTCGGTGCGCGACCGCAAGCCGTGCGCCACGCGCGGCACCGTATCCAACCATAGCTTCCCCCGGACGGACCCGACCGTCATCATGGCCATCGTCAGCGCCGACGGCACCAAGATCCTGCTCGGCCGGCAGCGGCGCTGGCCCCAGTACTGGTTCAGCACGCTTGCGGGTTTCCAGGAGCCGGGCGAGTCCATCGAGGAGGCGGTGCGCCGCGAGGTGTGGGAGGAGAGCGGGGTCAAAGTCGGGAGGGTCATCATCCACAGCTCGCAACCGTGGCCGTTCCCGGCGAGTCTGATGATTGGGGCGATCGGGCAGGCGCTGCCGGGCGACGGGGAGACCATCTACCTGGGGCACGACGCGGAGCTGGAGAGCGCCAAGTGGTTCCCGATGGATGAGGTCAAGGATGCGTTGGCGAGGGGAGTAAGCAACTTGGGCGAGGCGGCGCCGGAGGGCTATGTGGAGGGCGCGCTGAGGCTGCCGCCGCCGACGGCCATTGCGAATCGTTTGATCACGTCCGTGACCGAAGGGTTCTTTGTTCCGTCGAGGATATAAAAAACGTTTGGGCGCAATGGTTACCTCATAGATCGGATAGACTATACTAGTGACAGAGCGTAAAATGATCCATCCTGTACCGAGCTGCGGCTGTTCAGGCCCAAGGACAAGATGCAGCGACTGCGTTGTCGTCCTGAGCGAGGTTTAACATCCTAGTTGCCTCCGACTGCAAAATCAGTAATAAACCTGGCGCATGACCATGCCAAAGACATGGTTTCTGTCTCTCGGCAACAAAGGAAGCCTCTTAACCCTCCTAAATCTGCAACGACTTGAAGGAACAGAAACGTGGACTTTGAAGTTTGAACATGTCGAGTTGCCAGAAATGGAACTCAGCTTTGGACCCACCTTGAAGCCAAGCCCAGCCGCCAACCCCACCAATCATCCACAACCCGCCCCACTTCATTTGCAAAAAGAAAAACCCCGCCGAACCCGCACCCCCACTCCAAAAAAAACCACCTACCTATAAAAACCACCTCCCACCTCCTCCCCTTCTCTTCCTCTTTTCTTTTCCCTTCCTTCACCAGCAACACCAAGCTTCATCCATCCCCCCCTCTACACCGCCACGTGAAGTGGAGGAAATGGCGTGTTGTTTGACTGTTGCTGTGTCTGGCGGCTCCACATCGTGGCTTGCTGAGGGTTATTCGATTCTCCATGGGTCTTCCTCCGTTCCCGGCCTCCAACAGCAAAGACTGATCATCTCTTCCCTTACTAATTGCCGCGGACGGCGGCTCGTCCGAGGTCCGGGGCGGTGGGGTGGTCTCGACATATCTTTTCTTTTTTGTTTTGTGTTCTTTTTTACCTGCGATGTTTATTGTGTGTGTGCGTGCGTTGATCGAGAAGCCGACCGACTTTGCACGGCTGAATTGCGAAAATTGTGATCTGTCGGTCAGCTTGGATTGTGGGCCCACTTGAGCGGCCTGATAATCGCTGCCGCTGTGCAAGTGTTAGTTATCCTGCGTGATGTGCTGCGCTACTCTTGCCAATGCCAATCAATGCTCGAATCGCTGTCGCCGTCTGGGCTACACCGTGCGGGCAAATGGTCGTGATCGAGATGTGGCATCGAGACGTCGTTGCTGTAACGTGCATGGCGCGGCGTTTCGAGTCTTCGACTCGGGCAATCAAAGATATCATCAAACGGCACAAAAAACAAATTCACAGAGCAAACATTACTTCCATTAATCATGCTGTCGAGCTGTCGCCCGCGAGGTCTGACTATGCTATCGAGTTGTGCCCTGTGTGGCCCGAGAACCCCAGACCCTTTTCATCACCCCATTTAGTAGATGCGCTTGGGAGGCGACATGGTAGCCTTGATGGTCAGGCTACCAACGTTCTGCCAGCCCTTCTTCAGCAGCGAGACGAGGTAGTTGATGGCCAACATGATGTTGGCAATCAGCTGGTCCGAGGTCATGCCGACGTTGCCGACGGCGACACCCATGCACAGCACCTTCTTGAGCTGGAACTTGACAGTCGACTTGACCTCGGTGATCTTGCCGCTGAGGTCCTCGGCGTGCGAGACGGGCGTGGGGAACTTGCCGGCTGCAGACAGTCAGTAATCCGCTGCGAGGATCGAAAGCGAGGTAAACATACCCTTGGACAGACCAGGACCGAGCAGACGGGGGATCTGCTTGATCAGGGTGTCGGAAGCGACAAAGGCATCGTACTTGCGAGCCAGCTTCTTGATCAGCTTCTTGTTCTTGTTGAGCTTCTTGAGATCGTCGGCGCTCATGGCATCGACACCGCCGTGCTTGGCGCGATCGATATCGTGCTGGTCACCCAGAATGCAGATGCTCATGTTCGGGCGGGGGACGCTGGGCAGCTTGACGGTGCCCGAGAAACGCTTGTCACGCTGGGGGTCATAGTTCTTCAGGCCGATCTGGAGCCTTTACGAGGCGTCAGCGGGTGTTTTCCTCTCGATATTGTGCGGGCGTCTTACTCGACGGTCTCCAGGAAGTTGCGCTTCTTCGTCTCGGTGCTGTACTCGAGGAGCTCAGCAACGTTCTGACGCACACCGGCTGCAAATCGGTCAGTTCGAGCATTCGGAGGGTGTCGATGGCGGCAATTACATACCGACGGTAATCTTGGACATATTGGCCGTCTTCCAGTAGAATTTCTTCTATAGGTGAGGTTTGTTGCGTCGTGGACGAGAAAGTTGCACAATTGGATCTCGAAGAACGAATTTGCGAGGGGCCTTGGGGCTTTTTGTGGGCGGAAATGGCGGGGAGGCGGTAAGACGCTAGTCCGAAATGGGCTGACCGGATGCCCGACGGGACAGGTGCCAGCAATTGACCCAGCTGGCAATGACCATGAAACCGCATCATTGTCTCAACTTCAACCAACGACTTCCGAGGCTTCTTGCTCACGGGCAGCATGAGGCACGCCAGCCCTCGACCTGTTGATATCCGGACTGACTCACCCGCTATCCATGGTGACTCTTAACCTACTTCCGGGTCGAATCCACCACATTATGCCGACTCTCGAAGCATGCAACGCCTTCATGTGCTCTCCAAAAGCCCAGAAGCAGCGTCGGGCGAGAGGTCGCGGTTATTTTTTCACATTACTTTGCAGAGTTTGGGGCAGATTCCTGTCTTGCGGGCCCCATGCCGAGGCAAGGCAAGGCTACTTGATGCATACGGTGCCGGCAACTCTCCGAGTGTCCGCGGCGAGTGAAGTCCGTGTCCTTTCCCTTGGCCGCCGACTCATTTGCCATACGGTTCATTCAATGTTAGTAGAGGATGACGTGAACGCTCGTTGGTGGGGGGTGCCTTCTCATCGGCGTCCGGGTTACTCGGTGAGCCGCTCGAAGTAGAAGGCGTTGTCCACGGCGTCATCGCGGGTAGGTTGTTCGGTGTGCACTCGCACTAGGGTCGTTTCCGTGCCGTGGCTGACAAAAGCCGCTATTCTCTTGACGAGGGCAGTGTTTTGGCCCTCCCGCAGATGCACCCGTTTACGGTCATTTACAATCTATTGCCAGTGCGAAGACAGAGGCACAACCTCATGTCCTTGGCTCAGGGGTCGGCAGTGTGCCAGCCGATATCGAGTTCATCGGGACGTTCGCTAGCACCAAGAGGTATGAAACAACGTATACTCGTTGAGCATGAAAGAGTGATGAGCAGCAAGCTCATCCAGCCATGCCAAATTTTGCTACATTTTTAGATCGCTTTTCGGTCTCAACAAGCCGCCAACATCTCTGAGCCCCCGGTGTAGATGATGGTACTGCTGCCACTGGGAAATTCTGCAGCCTTCATAAAAAACAACCGTCCGGGATGCGTCCAGGTTCAAGCCGCCGCAAGTGAACTGTGTGCTAGCTTCGAGTCCCCCGAGATGTCCCCCGAGATTCCGCCGCACATGCTGCCTGGCAGCATCTGTTTGTATCCGTAGCCTGGGGTCATAGGTGTCAGAGACAAACGGCAATGCCAAGGTGGATGGAGAGTTGTGCAGTGTTTCTGTCCAAGCAGAATACAAGGCTTTTGTAGGTGGTAGATTCGGCTTACCGGGATCAAATGGGGTACCCTCGGGCTCACTGGGTGTGCCAGTACTTGGCTTGACCGGGACGGGATCATGGCTTGGGGTAAGAGTGATGTCAAGCATCGCTGACTTCATGATGGGCCCGCGGGAAAGTTGGCTGGCTGGCTACCACTGCGTAAACTTTGATGGGCACGGTAGAATCGTTGAAGTGGTTGAATATCTGAGTCTATGACGGGTGCCGGTTACTGATGTTTTATCTACCCTTTTCCTCCCCCCAGTTCACTTCTCCTTATACGCCCATGTATCATTTTTCTGACCGCAGCAGGTTGGAGTGATCTGTCAAATGCGAAGGCGGCCTCCCCGGTTCATGGCGTTCTAAGAAACCAAGGTGATAGCCATCACACAAACCGCCGTCGTCCGACCATGCCGCTGAGCGCCCAATATCACTCCCGTCGCCGGCGGTAGAGAGCAGCCGGCTGTGTACGGGGTGAGGGGTTTGTCCTGCACTGGGCAGTATCACAATCCCTGTGCCGTCGAAGATCGAGCCCATTTGGTTCTCGAGCAACGGTCAAGCAGTGCGCGTGCCATCCCGTCCATCTCCTCTCACAACCAAGTGCCCCTGACGACCGAGTGACGGTTGGTACGCCGACGGTGCGAATCAACGACCATGCTCGACCCTGCACTGCATGAAGGAAAATCGGATGGTGATGATGAAACCGCACACAGTCAAGGGATGGAGCTTGCGCAAGATCGGCTAGAGAAGGGGGATCGAGTGGTCTCAACCGGGGAGGAACGACTAGAAGATGCAGGTTCAGCTAGAAGCAGTGTTAGAACTCGCCGACAATGGGTTCGTGAAACTCAGGTCTCCCCAATGGGGGTGATCCCGACGGGTATCGGAGTCTGCCAGTGGGATGATTCCTTCCCTTCCGCGAGGACGGTCTCAGAGCCCGTCGTTGTCCAGCCCGCCTGTTTTTTTGTGCCAACAGTCAAACTTGATATGCCTCTAAAATCCCTGGTCGGGTGCAACCTGCCGTCGCGTGGATTCCAAAGGGGTTCGAGGGGAGCATGGCCAGTCAGTCCATCGCGGATGAGCCCGGTCGTCGTAAGATCGATGGCTCGACCACGTCGGCGAAATGTAGCCTGAAGGCGAGATGCCATCGAGTCCGGCCAGTGCAACCCGTCACCAAGAGCGGGCGCACATGGCACAATGCACTCGCACATGGCACAATGCACTCGCACCGGCTGTAGACATCCGCAAGACACCGTCACATCGACTCATCAAGCGGGAAGCTTGCTGCATCCGCATGTTTCCCAATGCATCAGCTCAGGTTCGCGGTGGAAGAATGTCGGGAAATCCCGCCCCAGCATCTGTGCCATTGAGGCTACGGATTCTGGTCCCGAAGGAAATAGTGACGAGATAAACACCCAGGATTCTCTAGCACGCAATATGACCGATGGCAAGTGGGTGGTGTCAAAACCGGTTGATTTATGGTGCGAAAAGTGTATGGAGAAGAGGAAAAGTTTAGGGTGAGCAGGGGTCGATAAAAAATAAGGTACCCATTCGCGCGGCCGGCTGGGGTCGGGCCGGCAGCACAATTGAGGCCCAGATTTTGGAGCCAGCCTGTGCCCCACTCTTCGCCTGATAAAATAAAAATCGCGAGCCTCGAGTTTTCTCTTCCTCTCGCTCCAACAAAAAGTTCTGGACTCGAAAAACCAGAAGTGTGCAACGCTTCGCGCTCTTGCCTGAGCCATGAAAAGTCAATGCCACGTTGTCTCTGGTCACCTCAACCGGATCACAATCGGTTACACTTGAGGTTTTTTCCGTCGCCTCGATCTCGATGACTGCTCTGTGTGAGCGGGCATCGCTGGGGTTCCAAGTTCTTTTTCGCGTCGCGTTTTCCTTGCCGCGCCGTTTTTTCATTCTTATTCCTGGATGCTCTCGATCTTCCGAGACATCCTTCACCAAAACCACGATTTGCCTACCTTTGTGCTGTTTCCGTGCGCAATAGGTCAACTTAATATATCGTTCGAGTGGAAGAAAAACCCAACGGCCTAGACAGCCAGTCTAATCCACCCCGTTGCCGAGTACTCATGTGCGGTAGCGGGACTAAATCGGACAAACATCTCAAATTGTAGCATTTGTGTTTTTGTGTATGTATTTTGTGCAGCCCACGAGTTCTCTACCTTACCCGTCATCATAATTCGTCGCGTGTCCGAACATGCTCCAACAATATTCCCAGGATATCACATTTCTCCCACCCAAACCCAACCGTGAGTCCAAAACGCCCAGACCATGACAGCTCCTCACGCCTTGGGGTCAAAGATGTACTTCTCGTCGGTGAAGGAGAGCAGGAACTTGGCGACCAGACGGCCCGTGTAGTTGTGGGCGACGTTCCGGGGATACGGATGGTCCTCGATGTTTGGCAGGATGGGATCGGCCGTCAAGTAGTCCAACTCGGACCCTGTCATCTGTTAGCATGCGCACTCTCCACGGAGCCGGAGACCGGGGGGTATCACTCACAGTCATCATTGATAAAGTGCCTCAGCTTCTTCACCATGTCGGCGGCCTCGCGGTCCAGCTCGCCCAGCTCAAAGCAGGCATCGTCGACGAGCGGGTTGAAGCTGCGGGCGGCGGCATCCCGCGAGTGCGTCTGGTAGATCTGGTGGAACTGGAAGGCGAACTGCTTGAACGGCATGTTCTCGATCTGGCCGTTGATGTCGAGCACAAACGACCGCTTCCACGCGGGCGCGTAGTGGTGGCGCAGGTTGATCTCGTTGTCCGAGATGACAAACATGTCGGCCGCCACCTCGACCGACTCCATGAACAGGCACAGCACCAGGAACGAGGCCAGACACGGCGCCCACTCGCGCCGCAGCTTGGGCTTGAGCGACTTGCTGAAGTTTTCAAAGAGCAGCTGCATCTCGCGGCACAGCATCTCGTCGATGACGGCCTTGATCTGGCGGTTCAGCACGCGCGGCGTCACCCACGGCACCCCCTGCGGCACCAGCCCGGTCGACTGGAGGTCGGCGATGTTCTGGGGCGTCAGACACAGATGGCGCGTCATGACAAAGTGCATGGCGTAGATGGACAGCGCGCGCCGGACCATGGGCACATCGCAGCGGTTCGCGTAGTCGTGGACGATGGCCAACACCTTCCTGGGCAGGTCTGTGTGCTGCGGCGCGGGCGTGACCAGTTCGGCATACCGTGGCTCGTCGACAATCGCCTGGATATACTCCCTCACCCTCCTCTTCAACTCGGCCTTTTGCCCATCCCCCCCCCCTCCCCCTCCTCCTCCATCCTTCCCCCCCTCACCCGTGGTAGGGGATGTCATCTCCAACCCAATCGGCGCGGCCCCCCTCGAAAACAAATCCATCCCATTCCTCCCGACCGTCGCATGCCAATGCTGCAACACATCCGGCGTCCTGGCCGTAAAAAACTTGGCCTTGACCTCCAACACCACCCCCCTCCCAAACCCAACCCCAGACATCAGCTCAACCCGACACGGCACCTCAACCCCACCCACCGCAAAACTCTCCACATTCCCCTCCACAAACCTGACCACCTCCTCCTTTCTCAAATGCGCCCTAATAAACCCCGGGAACAAAACCGGCGTAAAATCCCCAAACTGCCAACAAACCACCTGCGGCACCGACCCGGCCAGGCGCACACAGTTGCGGCACGGCCGCTCCTTGTCGCAGCGCACTTTGCGCGCGTGGCAGCTGAAGCAGGCGCCGATGCGGCGCACCACCAGTGCCGATTGCTTGGTGTCGGTGGCGAGGGGCCCCTTGCGGCCGCGCTGGGTCGGGCCCCGGGAGAAGGCGTCGAGGCAGTCGAAGGGGTTGAGGTTGGTGCTGGAGGGGTGGGCGTTGTTGTGTTGGACTATGGAGGAGGGGGTGACGATGAGGAATTTGCTACTGTTGCTGCTTGCTGAGGACGAAGAAGACGAAGAGGAGGTGGAGGTGGAGGAGGTTGGGGAGGGGTGAGGGGCGGAGGGAGGGGGTTTGCGTTTTTGGATGCGGTTCGAGGTCGTGTTGGCTTTGCGGGTGGGGATAGACCGCGGGGCGGTGCTTGATGTTGATGATGATGATGAGGAGTGGGAGTGTTTGAGGCGTTCGGGGACGGGGGTTTCGCGCTTGATCTTGATCTGCGTGGCCGTGGGTGAGTGCGGGCTGGCGGCTGCTGCTGGGGGACTGACCGAGGCCGAGTGGAGAGACGGTGAGTAGGAGTGGGATGGGGAGCGGGAGAGGTAGTGCGGGTCTAAGCTCGGGTCTTCGATGACGAAGATGGGCGAGGGTTCTCCGGCGGACGGGGGATTGCTGTTGCTGCGGCTGTTGTCGTTGCTGATGTCGTTGCTGATGTCGTTGCACCTCAGGTTGACGGGTTCCCAGGGCGCGTTGTCAAAGCTGACACCCTCAAAGAATGGCTCCTGTAGGATGCTGGCCGAGGAGAACGGGTTGAAAGGGTCCAGGTCTGCGGCGATTGTCAGCATACGAGCCCCAAACTCACACTTGGCAAGTGGCCACATACCGTCGCTGGTAGTATCGAGCCCGTTGTCCATCACAAATCCGGCCGGCGCCGACAAGTCCACCCCATCGTGCGCCAGGCCCTGGGTGAAGAAACTCACTTCCCCCAGCCCGGAATCGGCCGTGAACACTCCGCTCTGGCCCGGTTCAATGGCGGCCAAATAGGGGTTCAGCTGGTCAAAGTTCCCGTTCAGCGGTGACGGCAGCGCAACCGGCGACGGCGCCAACTCTACAATCTGCCCGTTGCCCAAGACGGCCCACGAACTTCCCACGCTGTTACCGGCCGGGCTGGAGAGGAAAGGGCCCAGCGACCCGGAGCTTGGGTTGCTGCTGATGGCCGCCCAGAGGGCCTCGTCCGGGTCGCCGTTGGAGTCGGCGTGTTGGGGAAACTCGAGTTCGAACCCCGAGTGCGGCGATGTGCCCGACGAGACTGATGCTGAAGCCATGGCTGTGTGCCGATGTCACCAAATCGTGACTGCACTTGCGGTATCCTTCTTCTTCTTTTTGCCTTCTGGACGAGTCTGGACCGTAGCTGTCCACCACCATATGCCGTCAACCGCGGCCGGGAGCGCACTGAACTAGACCGTGTCCTCGGTCAGGGGCGGCGAAACGTCGCGCGGGGCGTGTGTCCGTCCGGCCTGGTCTGACCGGGCGTGGTGCCGTTTGTGAAAAGGGCCGAAGCACAGGATGTGTATCTGCGAATAGGTTTGTTCACACAAAACCGGAGAATATCACGATAAGACAGGCACAGCAAAATGTACTTTCTCCCATGGAGAAAAATATGCAGAGAAACCCTCGCCGGCGTCCCATGCCGGGCGAGGTTGATCTTAAGACAGGCGACCATGTCAATCCCCCCCCTGCTCAGCCTCGAGGGGCTAAACTCGAATGGGCGACCGAATGGGAGGGAATCGGTGGAAAACGTGCCCGGACGGCAGACAGGGGTCGCTGGAGCACCTCCTTGGCGTAAGCTAGCCAGATCTGATCACCGACGCCACCCTACCGGGCCGGCCTGGCGTCTGCCGTACACACCGAAGGCCTGGGAGGGACGCGGTATATAATGGGGCGGGTGTGCCACGACCCCATGACAACCCCAAGGCGAGTCGAATTCTGACTCTAAACCCCCCCCCGCCAATCGGGATTTTGGCCTGTTGTCGTGCGTGGGACAAACTCGACGTTGTGAACTCACTCCCGCGTTGTGAGAGGCCAGAGCTACTCCGGTGTAAGTGTGTGAAAACAAGCTTGTTTGTCCTGGGACTCGACCTCTGCGTTGGCTCCCGATTCCTTTGGAATCGATAAAAATACAGTACATCGAGAGAGGTAATAAGACGAACAAGCAATAAATAGCACGACGAACCAACAAGTGTGCATACCCACCAAGCAAGCAACAACAAACAGCAAATTGCCTCCCCAGGAAAATACAGATCTGCCATCCCAACGAGCTTCTAGAACACCCACTCAAAGACGGAACGGACAGCCTCCAAATCATGAGAAGATTACCTCGAAACCCCCTTTCCCTGGTAGGATGCCAGCCACTGCATTCAACAAAAAGGACCAAAGAGATCGAGCAGTGCAGATAAAACATCAAAACCAAACCAAGATCAAAAAAAGACACACGACCTCGCACCGGCAAAAAAAAAACCAAAAATGCAACAAACCAAACAAAAGCAAGCCAAACAGAAACCAACCAACCGCTCCTCATCCACCCATCCGCCCAATCCTCGGCAAGCAGCAGTCTCTCACCACACACCACCAAGCCCAAAAAAAAGAGTAAACGTAAAGTCGTAATAGTATAGCAAGCAAGCAACGTCCATGGGTTCCGTCCATCCCTACCCAAATCCATCCAACCATCCATTCATCCAAACAAAAAGCGAGCGAGTGAGTTCGGCCGTCAGTCAGCCCGAGTGGATGTACTAATAAAGTGCAGGCAGGCCCTTGCAGACAGAAGAAGAAACCCATTTCTGGAATCTCTCCCAAGAACAAAAACGTGTCCAAAAGTGCCAGCCAAGTGGTGTAGTAATCATCATCATCCCGGGGGGCGGGGGTGCCAGCCAGCCATCCATCCATCCATCCAGTAGTAGTTCCGGGCAAATCGACATAAAACGTAACGTGGCGTGTTGTTATGTGTGTGTGTGTGTGTGTGTGTTGGTCATCCGGTCCGGTCCGGTCCTGTCAAAAAATCCTGGCCAAAAAAAAAGGGTCCGTCCAGAGAGAGAGTCATGGAATGGGAACCAGACTTTGTGAGATATTCCAAAAAGAGATAAGGAAAAAGAAAAGAAAAACGTTGTTTGGTTGGTGTTTTACCCAGCCACGCCATGAAAACGGCAAAGTCATTTTTGAGAGGAGTCGTTCTCATGGGGGCCTCCTCTTTTAACGGAATCTCATGGCTCCAGAAGCCGCGGCGGCTGCCCCAACCCGTTCCTGGATTCGTTGTTCCGTGGAAACGTATAGTCTGTCTAGGTAATCCTGAAGGTAAAACGTTAGTTTTGTTGTTGTTGTTGTTGTTGTTCATTCGCAGTATTGCTGGGGGAATGAGGTCGTGAGGGGGGGGAATGGGGGGGAGACGGGTCGAAAGAAAAGGGGGCTGAACCAAAAAGGAAGACAGAAAAGAAAACATACCATGGCCTGTGCATCCTTCAGTATCTTGGCCACCTGGATCCCCGCCGACACCAGCTGCAGGATATTCCGGTCGTCCTTGAGCGGGCGGGACTGGTGCTTGGCGGCGTGGCGCATCTCGAGCGAGTTCTCGAGGATGGTCACGAGCTGCTTGATCTGGCCGTTGTACAGCACGCGCGCGGGGATGCGGCGCTTGGTGGCCAGCCGCTTGAGCAGGTACACCCACTCGGTCCACTCGCGGTCCTGCGGGCGCTCGACGGGCCGCATGTCCTGCGTTAGCGGGATCGGGAACTGGTACTTGGCCACAAAGTCGTACGCGCACTGCGACAGCCGGTCGTTGACCTGGTTCAGAACACTATCCTGCTCCTGCACCAGGAGGTGCGTCGGCAGCCGCGGGAGCTCCCGCTCCTGCATGGCGACGTACTCGGCGGGCGGCCGCTTGAGGAACTGGTGCGGGCCGTCAAACTCGTCCCGGTTCGACGGCCGTCTCTGTGCGCGTGGCTTTGCGCCTCCGCCGCCGCCGCCGCCTCCGCCTCCTACTCCTACTCCTCCGCTCATCCTGTTGTTATTGCTGCCCGGCGCCGCGGCAGGGCCGCCGGACATGGCATTTTCCAGGGAGTAGTCCGAGAGGCTCGGCGACGCAAGGTCATCCATGGAATCCGACGGAGAGTACCTCCCCTGGTAGGGCCCTTGGTTGTTTCCGGCTGCATAGTTTGGCGGTTGGTCCCATCCCCACGAACCCGTGCTGTTGAAAGAGACCTGCCCCCCGGGTGCCGGGCTCGTATACGGCCCCTGGGCGGACCGAGGATTGCATGGCGGTGTGGGAGAAAAGGAGGGCTCGACCGGGGTTCGCCTGAGCTGCGTGACGCCTGCTGGCGGGAAGTTGGCCGGTAGGTTATGTGTGGATGCAGCGCCTTGGGTGTATGTCACGCTTTTGGACCGGCCTCTGTTATTCTTGCTGTCCTGAAGGAGGAGGGTCTCGACTGGTTGTCAATCTTACCTCTGCGGTAGAGACGGGGTGCTCCCCGTCTCAAACCTGGCACTATAAAACGGATTATTGTAAATCGGGCTTGGAACCGCCGTTAGCTGCCGTGTGCTCCTCTCCTGCGGGATGGTTTCGAGATTCTGTCCACACCTGCGTGAAGAAAGCCACCGCTCGTTGACCGGAGGAGCGGGTGGGCGGTAGGCAAAGTCTGCCATGGTTTCTCCTCTTCTCACTCTCACTGTCAAACTCTCGTGGATCTCTCTTTTTTCCTGTTTTTTGCGTTTCCCGGCTGGGTTCTCCAAATTGGTCTCCTGGGTGGCGCAACTCCTCGGTCACTGCAAATATCCTCTGGGTCCCTTGGAAATGGCCGGGTAAAAACGAAACAGAAAAAAACGTAAAACAGAAAAAAAGAGAATGGCCCTAGATAGCAAGACTGCCAAGGTGCTCACTCTTAGTCCATAGGGCAACCGAAGAAAAAACCTGCGACCGGGATGTCCTGGGGATAACGGCCACCAAAATCCAAAATCCAGGGGATCCACGGAGCGGCGAGAGCTTCACCGGGATGTGTCCTTTGGCGGTGGCAGCAGCTGGTAGCCCGGGGGAACGGTCGGCCAGACTGGCGGAGTCCACCGAACTAATTTGTAGCGAGCCTGTCCGGCGGGAAAGACAACGTGGCTCTGATTCAACGTTTAAATGTTTGTCCAGCCAGGACAGGGGAGGAGAGGGAGGCTGGAGACACCTCAGTTCCACGACGGACACATATATGCCCGCGCTAGGGGCTGGGTGGCAAGGTTGACGCTGTCAGGGCTGCAGACCGAGCCGCCGAGCAACAGACGGGGCGGCACCACAAAATAACTCCTGCGCACCGGGGCGAGCTACCAAACAGGCAGCGCAGCCTGTGGTCCGCCCAAACAATAGCCGGGGCGGGCAGCTGGAGAGAGCGGGAGGTGTGTTCTCAGGTTGCCCCCGTGAAGTCGCGCATGCAGTGGCAGCTTCGTGACCTGCCTGTGCGCTTGGCGCCTGGGAGGTGGAGAAACCGGGAACAGGCTCGACAGGTTGGGCGATGACGAGCGGGCGCAAGCGATGATCACCAGAGGAGAAGAGAAGTCTAAGAAGAGGCCGAAGATCAGTGCGCCAGGCCGTCCAATGGGTTGGCAGCGCTCGGATCCGCTTCTCCGTCGCAAACCAACCCGCTAGGGCCGTCGTTGTAGGCCGCCGTGTTGAATGCCGTCGAGACGGCCATGGGGAATGGTCAGGTACCGTTGGGCGTCGATGGGATTCCGAGCAGGTTTGCGCTGTCGCCCAACGCCCAGACACGGCGGCAGTCGCCATTGGTGCCAGGACACACCCCGAGCCGGACAAGAGCGGTGACGGCACGATATGATTCGGAGGAGGGGGGAGCGTTGGGCAGGGACGCGCTTCGATGGGGCGAGCCCAACCGTCCCGCAACCTTCCGCTTCCTGATCTGGTGCCACGCATGGCGCGCCCGATGCCCGTCCCGACCAGTCCGGGGTCGAGGAGGACTGCCGGCTCTCAACCTGCCGCAGGCTGACACGCTTCTCTTTCGCGCAACCGACGGCAAGCCGGACGTCTTAAAGAGCGTGACATGGCCATGATGCGCCGTCCGTTGCCCACCCCCCTGGCCTTGTTGATGCGAATTCGGCATGGCGGACTGCAGGGTGCCGAACACGGCGAACCCTTGGCCGAGAAGGGTCAATTAATAAAGCAGAGACACGCCGCGGCACACACACACAATGCCTTTCTTACCTTTTCTTCACGTGTGTTTCCTTCGGAATCTGTAACCGATCGCCGGTTCCCTCGAGCTCCGACACGGCCCGAGCTCAACCCTTCTCCGTCCAGAACCCAAGGAGCCGAACCTGCGGCAACCAACACTAGTCTTGCATCTCTCACCTAAAGGGCGGCGGTTATGACGCCCGGCGCTGGTGTGGGTGCACACACCACAGCTACCGCTGCAAAGCTTACTCCCCATGGCATACCAACCCCCTGGACTTGCCCTGGAGTAAACCGAATTGAAGGACTCGGCGAGACTCGGTAAGGTAAACGGCCAAAAAATGGCGCCGTCCCTGGACAATTCTTCTTCACTACCGTCTGGTGTAAGCCGCACATGCCCGGATGTATCATAACCTTGATCAAACCGGACAGGACACATGAGCTGGTAGATGCTGGGAACCAGGCCTGGTTGAGCCCATCATCTTGCCGCAGCTCGACGCCCGGGCAATTTCCTCATCACCCATTTGGACAGAAGACGAAGCGCCATCTAGACGGACGACAAAGCGTGAAAGCCGACACCAAGCCCTTGGTACTTTCATCTGTCAAGGCGATCCCGGATTAGAACCCCTCCCCTTTGGCGCCCGACGTTGGGTCTCGACAACCTTGCCGACGCGGCCCCCAAGTTTTCTCGCACGGGATCTCTCGAGATCGAGTCATGCAGAGAGCTGCAAGGCACATGCATGACACCACCACACCCGTCATGTTCACCTCGACAGCTATCGCTCGGCTCGATGCCGAATGCCCAACGAGGGGAAATATTTCGGCTACCCAGAGGACAGCAGCGTTGTCGAAGGTCTAGCCTGGGACGCTGTGCTTGGGAGGCTGACTGGCCTGAGGCACCTGCTATCCGGTGTCGATTCGATAGTAGCGGCTCGGGCAAGTCCTGATGCTGCATGTGAGTGCCCTCAAGGCGTAATCATCAAGAATGACGTGGAAGAAGATCCTAACTGTCAACATAGGCACCAACCAGTGACAGCTTCTCGGCTGAGGATGATGAACCACGATGAAGTGGGGAGGAAGGGAGCAAGGGTTACCGTGTCTTGGGTTCGACGACTCATTTTCCGGTGCTTGTAGTCAGTTGGCTCCGGACGCGCGAGCCTCGAAGTCGGCTTGAGCATCCAGTGGTTGGAGGCTGCTTTGACAAGCGTAACGTGCAAGCACCGAGCCCCCGTTTTTGAACACCCGTATTAACCAAGCCTCTCAGAGTTCCCTCAGCTCGCGCCGTCGTCGACATCAACCCGGACTTGTAGAGTGCTGCCGCCCCCCTTTCTCAACCGGACGCCCCCAAACGGAACAGTGCTCTATTCCTCAGCGACACCTCTCAGGACCCAGTGACCCCTGGCAATAAGGATGGGGTCAACCAAGCGCAAGACAGCGTGGCCGCCCTTGAGCTTTGTAACTCGGTTGGAGGTAAGTTCCGTCAGGCTTTGCCCTCTAGGATGAAGTGACTTGATCTGTTCTCCGTCTGAGCAGAATGGCCAGCTGGCGCCGCCATCCTTTTGAGCGAACCCCGAGCCCAGTGTCGATCGAGCCTCGGGCTTGGTTATGAGTCACACGGGTTGAAGACCAGAGACGGACATGCCCCTGAGGCGCCAATGCGTTGAGGTGGGACATGAGTTGGCCAGTCACCAGAGCCTTGGTTGGTTTGCTGGCAAGCTGGCAGCCTTGTAATGGAGCGAGAGCGAGGATCAGCCGAACCAAGTCCCGAAGACATGCGCGTGTCGATGGGCTCGCAACAAACGCTTCTGAGGCTCGCCAATGAGGTTTTGCACCGAGGTTGCGACGGCAATCGCGGAAGAGGCGGCAAGCTGATAATTCCGGGAGCAACGCACGCCGCCAGATCTGGCATCTGACACCAGGTAAGTTGAAGTCCAGATCACCTGAAACGTAACCCTCTTGATGCAGCAGCCAAGCGATACCGCCAGTGCCAGAGCAATCACGGCATGCCACACATGCCACACTTTATCAACCTCGTTGACCAAGTTGGCATCAATGCCAATATGCCGGTCCGTGTTGCGAGCAACGCCGTCCCGCGGCGCATTGAGAAGGAGGCGACGGTCGACACGCTGGATTGCCCCCCAGGCATGAGGCTGAGCAGGGCGAGCAGCTTCTTAGTCGGACCTCGAAACCCCGAAAAGAAACAAGCCTCCGTGTTTCTGCTTCAGATCGCCCAGCGGCACGCACTGATCCCCCTCCAAGGCTCTCGGATGAGGCTCTCGGATGAAGCCCCCGGATGAGGCGCCGCATCTGCCGTTCACGAGCATGATCCAAGACGGACGAGCCTGGTCATGGTGAGGCTTCTCCGCCCTCAATGGTCAGACGCCAGCCATTCAGACGCCAGATCCTGCGCCAGAGGCCGTACTTTGTCCACATTGGTCGAGGGGTGTATTCTCATGCATCGTCCGCCGCCCACTCAACACTCGGGCCGACGTCCGCGGCGGCAATGGGGGCAGACAGCTCTCTTTCATTGGACACGGGCGGCTCTGTCCTGCTGCAGTCCTCGCATGACAGCGGGGCATGATCAGACAGATTGCCTTGGACGCTGCGTCGAAAGCTGCGGGGTTATCATGGTTCCCACGAGGTTCGCGTATCTCGCTGACTGCCTGCCTGCCTGCTTGCTTCTGCTTCTGCACAAGCAAGGCGGGCTTGATCTTGGTGACAGGGTCTGAACTAACAACGCAGTCAGTCAGTCGGGCAATCAGTCGGCGGCACACGCGGATTCCACGGCTGTGCCATTGCAAGCTGGCACTTTGAGTTGTCCTTCTCGTGCTGTGGCTGCCGTCGATGGCCCCTCACGAGGCGGCCGGAGGAGTGGGCTAGCTCGTCTGCAGTGATGCGTTGGCAATTCGTCTGCTGCCCCCTGACCCCCTGTAAATGTTGCAGGCTAGCCGTCGTCACCGGGCGTGATAGGTCCGAATGGCTTCGTCTGCCCCGCCGCAACCCCCCATCAGTAAACAGAAACAGGAGTGCGGCACCACTCAACAGCGGTGTGCGACGCCGACATGCGGAACCGACAATGCCGGCCTATGGGAGACGAGGGCGGTCTCTGCCAGCTCAGTTAGCTCCAATGTGACAGGTCGCGAACACGCAGGCCAGGTGCTGCAGCGAGGGCAATGAGCGCGCGGATTGGCGAAGAGAAAGTGCAGAACGCGGGCGGTGCGGGAAGAAACATCCAGGATTGTGATGAGCAGGCGCCCAGAGAAGGAAGCGGGGCGCGCAATATCGTGGGATTGCACTTTTTTGCTTTTTTGCAGGGCAGAGACTGGCGACCAGGGGACGACGGCTCACGATGGCTCCAGGATTAAAACCCGACTGCCCCGTCTCCTGCCCAACTGGCTGCCCTTTCCCTTTAGACTTCCCAACCAGCGCCCAACGACCCGCAACCATTTCTGCCCAACCCGCAAACCACTCAACCCGGACCTTCCCCTCTTGCTTCGGCCTTGTTGCCTTCTTATACGCCAATTCCCTGCTCTTTCTCCCTTCCAACTGCAGGCCTCACAAGCGTTTTTGCTCCATCACGCCCTAGGATCGTCTGTTGTTCGGCCGCATTTTCTTGCAGCACGACATCAGCCCAACAAGAAAGGATTTCATCATCTGCCACTAAGGATTCTGACACGCGGGAGCCCCCGTCGTTGTCTGCACCCGGATTCGAGCAATCAGATTGCTCTTGAATGCCACCTGGATTGACTGCCGTGGTTATGCCCCGGACTGAGACCAACATGCCTGGCTACAACACCCACATCGAACTGGACGAGGTTCACACCCCCTCGAGGTATTTTGCTTTGCTTTCTTTCTGTTGCCCTGGGAGGTCCATTGTGCTTTTCAAATCCTGTTGCGAATCGAATCTTGTTTTTCCTAGACGTCTTTTTACCGCCGGCCGCCTCAGTGAGGCGAGCTTGGACAGCTGGCGACACAACCACACGCCGAGGACAGCCACAAGGAGCCGTTGAGGATCATTTGATGCCCTGGACATCCACTGGAGAATCCAATTTCCCGGACACTTTCTGCCAGCCATGGACTGCCGTTGGCAACCTGAGCCTGGTTCCGACTCGTCCGAGTCGCGGGACAGAACAGCCCACGAGTCCTTGACTCTGACGGTTGCTTCTCAAAACGTTATTATCACTCGCTCATCAGAGCTTACGGTAAGTATCGCCCACAACATTTGCCGGACTGGGACGCCTTTGCAGTCAACATTCTGGAGTTCTTTTCCCTCACTTGACGGACCACATCAACCAATCATCAGCCTTGGACAGCCGACGGACTTGGACACCACCTGAACTTTCTTTTCTTGCCACCCGACCATGGAGTTGTCCATTCTTTGTCAGCTTTCACTGGATATTGCCCGGATCAAGAGACTTCGACCGACCAAGACATTGATTATGTCTGAATCACGAAACTTTTCACCCAACTACCACACTGGACCGCCCATTTTCACCTTGATGGAGAACCCTTGACGACCCTGCTGGAACTGAATCAACCGACCCATGATGTGCCTTGTTCCCAACATGATGGACGCTGTCCGTGCAACAACAGACAACTGAGGATCAACGACAGCTTCGAGAACATTTCAAGGACACTCGATCGAGGCTCGAGGACGGGCTGTCGACATTTCTTTTACTCCTGTACGCTGTACGGATGACCTTGTGCCATGGACCGGACTACTTTTTTCAAAACCAAATACTCCTGGCTCCAGGACAGCCAGTGTTTTTTTTCTTCTCATTCAGGCTTGGGGCTTTCTCCCTGCCACACTGGAACTCGACAATCAACACGCTCAGTTTGGTTTGTAACCACCGCCCCCTGTGACGCCTGTAGAACCCTCAACTAACATGCCTTGCGCTGCAGGACCAAAGTTGTGCCACCTGATGCTATTTCCTTTCTTCTTTTCTCAGTTGCATCTCGCCAGACAGTGGTTGAACAGCACACTAACTCTCCCCAGCGACTACAGCTTTGCTCAGCCCAATATGCTTGCCTCCAATGCGCCTGGAATGTTTTCCTTTTGTCAAACAGGACCAGCGGGCCTGGCCGGTTCGTCCTGGGACACGACAGTTGAAGGATCACAGAACTTTCCTGAGCTTGCAGATGCCGCAGACTACTACACTGGAGAAGCCGAGGATTTTGTGCTTCCCTTTGGCCAGAACACCCCCAGACCGGACCACCTGGAGGCTGTGGATGACTTCCACGCCAGATGGAACCCCGCCGTCGCAGTCGAGAGCAAGGCTCTGAAGGCGGAGCCTATGCGGAGAGGCACTTCGCGCAGCTCGACGGGGAGCCACAAGAACAGGAGCACCAAGACCTCCGCACAGTCGGCCAAGAAGAGCCGCGCTCGGGTCCAATCGATTTTGTCTCAGACGTCTTCGCAGATGTCCAAGCTTGACATGTCAGGTAATGCCTCATCAGCCTACGCTCAGGGCCGCATCATGAATGTGCAGCAATACCTTGCTCAGGACATGGATACTCTGTCTGTCTCGCCCCAGGTGAATGGCGCTGCCTTTTACCCTGGGCTTGTGGGCTTCCCGGATGGACTTCCCTACACTGCGGACTTTGGCGCTGCCATGGCCCAGCACGTGAACCCTCAGATCTTCGACGCTGGAATGATCGCCGCTTCGCCACACTCTTGGGGCTCGCTGAGCCCAGTTGACTCCCGCTTGTCTTCGCCCGGACTTCAGGATGGATCAGACGATGTCTGGTCCGCGGCGCAGTCCGCCTCTTCTCCCGGAGAAAGCCAGGACTCGAACTCGCCGGTGCTGCCAGGCCAGTCACCCAGGTAAGCCGCAAATCTCAAACCGAGTGTTCTCGCAACACTTTCTTACATTTCGGGTGTCGCAGGATGAGCCGCACGTTGGACGCCTCCCAGTATGTCACCACTGAGGATCTGCACGGAAACATGATGCCCTCTATTGGCGAGGATGGTTTTGCCCTCCCCCACCCTGCCTTCAACTCTCGCCGTCTGAGCGGCGAAGGTGAGTCTGCGAGGGACCACTTTCTCTACAAGAATGCGTTCCCCCAGGCGGACGGCCTGTTCCACTGCCCGTGGGAGGGCCAGGCGAGCTGCAACCACAAGGCCGAGAAGCTCAAGTGCAACTACGAGTAAGGACAATTGTCTCCCATGGTTCCCTAGTTCGGTTGACTAACCCCCCACCGCAGCAAGTTTGTGGACTCCCACCTCAAGCCCTACCGCTGCAAGGTTGAGGGTTGCCAGAATGCCCGGTTCTCTTCTACTGCCTGCCTCCTCCGCCATGAGCGCGAGGCCCACGCCATGCACGGCCATGGCGAGAAGCCTTACCTGTGCACCTACGAGGGCTGTGAGCGCTCCATCTCCGGCCACGGTTTCCCCCGGCAATGGAACCTGAGAGACCACATGAGGCGCGTGCACAACGACAACGGCACCGCCGCCCCGCCTGCTTCTCCTCCCGCCTCGGGAGCCACCACGTCCACTAGGGGACGGAAGAGGAAGAGCGATGCCCAGGAGAAGCAGCCCAGCCAGGAGAAGACGAGCTCACGGAAGTCGTCGTCAAGCAAGGCCGCGGCCGAGCCGGCGCCCAAGCACACCGAGCTTGTCGTCAACCCCGAGATTGACCAGTGGTACGAGCACCAGAGGGCGCTCCAGTCCTTCATCCAGGGCTGCGTCCAGGCGGACGACCCGCAGACCCTCCAGTACATCAAGGATGCCCAGGAGCACCTGAATGCCATGGGCAAGATCTCGCACGGTCTCGTCCAGGGATCCCACCGCCGCTCGTGGAGGGGCTGAATGGTAAGTTGACCCTGAGCACCCAAAAGGTTGAGCACTCGACTAACGCCTCGCCTCGCAGTTTGGTCCCGCCTACAATCTGCACATGCTGTGTCAGATGTGGCAGGCTGCAAGTGCAGCCTCCAATATTACCCGGACGCTGATCTTGCGGCCGCCCATGGCCGAGTCCAGTCACGGTGGCTGCCGTGCACCCGGAGAAAGTGTCGAGCCGAGGCCGACACACGGGACGTCTGTCCATGGACCAGGAACTCAAGAATGCCAGACTGGAGACTTTGCTTGACAAAGCTACCGCTGTGCTGTGCTTTCTGAGTATGGATGAAGGGGATTTGTCGATTCGACAGCGAACAGGAGGAAGAGAAAGGGGAAGACAGAAAAAAAGAACTTTGTAAAAAAAAAAAGAGGGACCATAAAATGGATCCTGAATGGTACAGCCCCGTCTACGACACGGGGCAACTGGGAGGGAGGCAATGGGTTATGACTTACGACTGATGACGATTTTCTTTGGGTGCTTGGGTTTTATATCGGGGGTTTGGAAATGTAGTTAGATAACTGGACTGGAACTTGGCAACACTGGCCTTTCTTTTGTTTCTGGAAATTTGAGGTTCTCGGCGCTGGATTGGACAAGACATTGTAGCCTCAAGGCAATCAACACAAACAACAGATGGGTATTCTTCAAGTTATTCTCAGGATCGGATTTGCGTGACCTTTGGTGGTGTAAAATCGGAGTTGGATGAGCTAGGTTCACCGATCCCTCCTGACACCCACTTGACTAACACGCGCTCGGATGAAGTTGGGATTCCACTGTTGAGATTCCTATCTAGGTATTCTATCATCCGTCTCAACCCTTTCACCAAACACACCCACCAGAAAAATCTCCTTTTGGAAAGGAGCAACAGAACTGAGAATCATTTCCCCCCTTTTCACTTCCCCGTTTTATTATCCTGGCCCCTCTCCCCCTATCTCATCCCATCCAACCATCACCACCACCACCAAACTAACATGCCACAGAATCAAGTAAAGTAGGTAGTTACTCAAAGGGGAAGGAGGTCCTGCCCGGGAACGAGCGTGCCGTTCTCGTTGGCCGCGCGGTGGGCGCGCGCCACCATGCCGTAGGCAGGCATGTGGCGGTCGATCCAGGGGAACACCTCGGCGGCGCCGGGGGTGTGGCGCCAGTCGCGCATCAGGTCGCACACGATGGCGAAGAGCGAGACCACGTTCACGCCGGCGCGAATCAGTTGGTCGTTTGCGATGTCGCGGATCTGTGGGGGTGCTCGGAGTTAAAGTTGAGTGAGAGGCCCCCGGGGGGGGGGGTAGATAGGGTATGGTATTTTACTGACCTCCTTGCTGGTGGTGCCGCTGGCTTCGATGTTGGCCCAGACCGAGTAGCCCTCGGCGCGGAGCGAGCGGGCGAGGAAGGCGGTGCCTGTGTGTGTGTGTGTCGATGGCGGTAAGTAAGGTAACTCACTCTCTCCCCCAAAAGCAGGGGCAAAAAGAAAGGTTGGGATCCAGGGGACACAACTTACAAACATCGGTGACAATACCGGCAATGATGATTTGTGTCCGGTTGGTCGCCTTGATGGCGGCGCGGAAGTCGGAGTTGTCCCAGGCGTCGACCTCGCCCTGGCGCATGATGAGAGGCGCGTCAGGGTACATGTCGGTGATCTCCTGGGGCAGGCGGCCGTTGGGGCCTAGACATGAAGAAATTAGTATCTGTAGTAGCGGCTGAAAAGAATGGCGGGGGGGAGACCAACCATTCTCGGCCGAGGTGGTCATGATGACGGGAAGCTCCTTGAAGATGGTGCCGATGCTCGAGTGGGCCATCATGGCGTCTCGGTAGAGATTGGCATCTGAATGAAGGGTTAGCAGGGGGGTGGTGAATGAATCTGTTGAGAGGGTTGTGGCGCACCCCAGTCACGGGCCAGGTTGAAGAGACCCTCCTGCATGTCGAGAATGACCAGCACGGAGTTGTTTTTCTCGAGTCTCTCCCACGGGAAACCTGCACCCGGGTTAGCAATGAATGGGCTTGCCGCATGAGCTGCCTCGGGATTTCTCACTGTCGGCGACGGCTGAGCCGGCCATGAGGCCGGCAGACAACAGGGCGGTGGCGAACTTCATGTTGACGGATAGAGCGAGTCGAAGGGGTGGCTGGATGGTTGAGTGCTGGTGAACTGCTACTGTGACCTGATCTCGAGAAGCAGATATGCGTCGTCGTCGGCCCCCTTATATACACGGTTTTCCTCGATCCCCCCTCGCGTGCTCCCAAGTCACCACCGCCTTTGAGCCGTCTCGGTTCAACACCGTCCCCCCTCTTGGCGACATGACAAACCCCATCCCGCGGACCATGTCCTCGGTCGAATAGTTGTGTAACCGACGACGAACATGGTAAACATTGGTTGTCCCTCGTTCAGCATTGGCTAAGCACCGGATGGACTCTCGGAGGTAGCACTCTGGATGGAGACATCTGCAGTCTCGGAGGTGAACCGGCCATGATCCTGGAAGGATGGTGATATTTTGCACCAAGCGTTGAGGCGAGAAGAGAGTGCAAAAAGCGGCGGCGACGTCGTTATCGCGGCGCGACGTGACTAAGCCCGCCTCTGTTTCCCCACAACGGCACTTTGCGTCAGCAGCGCTCAGCGATTGCCAAGCGGCTGCCAAGCGGCTGTCAAGCGGCTGTCAGATGCCTGCCAAGTGCTGTCCAAGCGCTGATGGAACGTGCTGTGGAATTGCTGATTCAGCGCCCCTGGACAGTTCCCTGCCCCTGGCCTGGCGGCTCGTATACCGTGGATATTCCGTACGGATATGCAAGATGCATCCTGGAGATGTAGAGGTACAAAACAGCGTTTAGATTACAGCATTTATTGGCTAATAAGGGACGTTGGTTGATGCGTGATGGCGATGGGTGATGGTGATGAAGCGTCCCACCCTAACCCTCTGCAAAGAAAGGTGGACCTAGAGGTGCAATTGTTTGCCCCACCTGTGACCCCCACTTTCTCCAGGCGTTCATTCTCGCCAAGAGCTGCCGGAGCCCGTGTTCTTGGAAGTGTCAATCAACCAAGAAACTCTTCAAGCAAACAAATCCCGGGTCACCCACGATCCCCAAATATGTTTCTTTTCTGTTCTTTTTCTGGGACTGTGCTCAGTGTATACAAAACCCGGATTGTCGCCAAGATGTGGCTGAGCAGAGATGCGACAGGTTTGGCAACCCTCTGAAACACCAGGGCGCGAACTCCTGTCGAGCACTCGGCTTTGTTGAGCATTGACAGCGTTGGCGTTGGTGGACGGCCAGCCCTGCGATTCCTCGCCGCGACACATCTCATACAATCAGCCGGCACAGCGTGTGCCGCAATGACAGAATAAGCATCCCTGCCGTCGCCTGTTTTGGACGACGGCAGGTTTGAAGCCAAACATGCCCAACACTGGAAACCGTTCATTTGTGGGATTCTCGAGTCAGTGCGCCAAGGATCCAAACACCGCTAGGCTGTTGGACTTCACGCTTGACTTAGCGAGCTCCATTCTCGTCTCTCAGCGTCGCTGTCCTTTGGCGTTGGCGCTTCTCGACAGTACCATTGTCTAGCCGATGTCAAGAGGTGTTCAGAGACAAAGCCTATGATGCTACATGCCATACTCACCACCGCCGAGTGACCCTGTATATTACTTCAATTCAGCTCAATCTCACCATGAAGCCTCCACTTCAACTTCTCCCATTCTTTGCCAGCCCACTCCTAGGCCACGGCGACCTAGGCCAGACTGAAATATGCGGACTCGGGGCTTCTCTGATACCCGCTGGCGGCCCGGTCTGCCTTGCTGATTCGAGGCATCTCGCGGTAAGCTAGAAGAACACCTGCACCTGACTCTTCTTTTACTGAGACCCGGCAGTGTCAGGACGGAAACTGTGACGGCCCAAAACAGTATGTTTGGACACACTCGTCGCCGTGTTTCCAGGGAGCCGGAGCAGACGAACCAATCTGCGCCTTCACAGACACAAACTTCGCCGAGGGCCGGGGCATCTCGCTGGTGACAACAGCCCGACGAGCCAGCTACCTGGCCACAACACCACCACTCACCGACCCTGACGTCGTCAAAGGCATCAACCAGGACCTCAACCGGACCATCCGCGCCAGGTACGAAATGCGCGAAATCCCCGGCAAGGGCATGGGCCTAATCGCCACGGAGCACATCATGCGCGGCGACCCGATCATGGCCAACACGGCCTCCCTCATGATCGACTACCGCGCCTTCAACGAGCTCTCCCGCCCAGAATACACAGGCCTCCAAGCCCACGCAGTAGCCAACCTCGACCGCGCCCACCAAACCATCCTCCTCAACCTCTCCTCCCACGACCCCGCCGCCGCCCAGACGCTGCCCCTCACGGACCTGATTGACAAGATCGCGGCCACCAACGGCTTCGACATCGACCCGTCCGACGACGACCCGGACCAGCACAACAGCTACTTTGTCCTCTTCCCCGAGATCGCCCGCATGAACCACGACTGCCGCCCCAACGCCGAGTACCTCTTTGACCACGCCACCCTGTCCCAGTCCATCCACGCGGCGCGCGACATCTCTCCCGGCGAGGAGCTGACGCTGAGCTACATCAACCCGCTCATGACGCGCGCGCAGCGGATGGCCAAGCTGAAGAAGAACTGGGGGTTTGACTGCTCGTGTCCGTCGTGTTCGGTCGAGAACAAAAGCAGGGCGGAGGAGTCGGATGCGAGGATTAGGCAGATTGGGATGATCAAAGGGGAGATGGGCGACTGGGGCGGCGGGAGCAGGGCGTCTCCGGAGATGGCGGAGCTGTTGGTGGCGCTGTATGAGATGGAACGGTTGTGGGGGTCCCTGTACGAGGCGTATACCCTGGCCGCGCTGGAGTACAATGCCGTCGGGGATGCGTGGACGGCGGTCAAGTATGGGCGGATGGGGGTGGAGTGGGCGATTCCGATGGTGGGGGAGGGGGATGACGATGTGACTGAGTTGAGGGCGTTGGTCGAGGATCCTTGGGGGCATTGGAGTTGGGAGAGGAGGGTTAGTGGGCAAGAGGGGAAGTAGGGAGACAGAGAGGGAGATTTTGGACAGGTCGGTTGGGTTATGAGGGAGGGTATGTATGTAGATTCCCTAGGTAACGTGGTCCACCATCGAGTGGCGCACCCCATCGAGTGGCGCACTTTTCCAGAG